>MU090523.1:0-26586 GCA_014858505.1 Corymbia citriodora subsp. variegata | reverse complement strand
TAAGAAAAGGCAAAAACTTCTTGTCCTCCGAGACTTAAAAGAAGTGAAGTTGTGGCACTTGCCAAGGCTGAATGTGCTTGTGACAAGCAGCAACAAAGCAACGTTGGGTCTTCCTAGCCTGACAAAAGTTAGCTTGCGCTGTTGCCACAGTTTGAGATATCTCTTCACAAATGACACAGCTAGGACTCTCGATAAACTTGAGGTTCTAGATGTGTCTAGTTGCGATAACATGCGTGAAGTAGTTGCCATAGAAGAAGGTGAAGAGCAAACAATGAAGGCAGTAAAGTACTCTCATTTAAGTACATTAAATCTTTGTTCCCTTAAGAGCTTGATTAGTTTCAGCTCTGGAAGTTGTGCTTTCCGGTTTCCCTCCCTGAGAAATATCTCAATTCTGGAGTGCACTAAACTCAAGGCGTTCATACTGAGGGCACAGGCGCCAAGTGTGGAGATGATGAATGAGGAAGCTGCCGGTTTTGATGAAAGTCCATGTTCTTTATTTGACACGAAGGTTTTCCTCTTTCCCTTATCTCAGCAATATCACTGCTCATGTGATTTGGTTTCTTCTCTTTGATGCTCTAGTTTAATAAGCAACGTTGCTGCCATTCATTGTGACTTTAGCCAGGTGATGCTTCTGTAGGTCATATTTTCCAAATTAGAAGAGCTACGTCTAACAGGAATTCAATCAAGAGAATTTTGGGAGAATGAGATGCCTGAGGAGTCCATTTGCCACTTAAAGGTCCTTGAGGTGAAGCAGTGTCACAACCTATTGTATGTTATTCCTTCATTCACGTGGAAGAGTCTACTTCACTATATAAAGTCCTTGACAGTGGAGTCATGCAATTCGATAGAAGGCATCTATACACTTGAGGGTCTTGGTGTCATGGAGAGAGAAGCTGTAAGAAGCAGTCCGTTGAGGGAGCTATCTTTATGTGATCTCCCAAATTTGATAGACATATGGAAGAATGAGGATTTGCTGAATCTTTGCTTTCACAACCTGACTTCTATAAGAGTTGACAATTGCCCGCGTCTGACAAACCTTTTTACAATGTCTATGGCAAAAAGTCTGGGACCACTCCAATGTCTTCGTCTAGGTGGTTGTGGAGAGATGGAGTACATTGTTGCTAGAGAAAAGGAGCAACCTGAAGAAGTAGCCTATAGAATTTTAATTCCTCAACTTGTCACTCTGTGTCTTCACAACATGCCAAAACTCAGAAGTTTCTGCCATGGAAAGCATATTTTAGAGTGGCCCTCCTTGGAAGTGTTTACTATTAAAGATTGTAAATCTGTGGAGGTGATTTTAGGACATGCCAATTATCGAAAACTACAGGGCAGCGTTCCAATGCAGCAACCACTTTTGCTGGTCGACAAGGTTTGCACACATTCTTCTTTAATGGCATATCTAGTTTCATGTCCCTATTTGAGCTAAACAATTTGAGGGTCTATGGGGTGACTCTTTTTAACTCATCGTTTCTTTTACTCATCTTGACTTCTATTTAATAAGAAGCATCTCAAAGCCACTTTAATTTAAACATATTGACACATATATCAAAACTTGTTATTTTTTTTCTTTCATTTTCAAATTTAGACTAGTGTAATGTGTCATTAATACTGTGACGAAGTACAAATATTATATGAAGTTAAGCTCCAATTAACATCTTTTAACTTATCTACGTTCTAAATGATGCTAAAGAGGTAGGCTCAGATTTCAGTTTTATTTAATGCAAGATAAAGGGATAATGACACCATGAGTCTTAAAACTTGAGTTGGTTCGATACTTATGTCCTAAAATTTTTTTTGACATGCATTTAATTCGTAAAATTTCCACGCTTTATGCATATCTGGACTTATTAAGTCAGCTGTCTTTTGTAGATGGAAATAGTGCATTCTTTATCATATTTTGAGTCCTGCGTGGCTGTTAATACGGTGATGGAGCTTCCTCCAGCACAAAAGGGCTCCGTTTTCACTATTTCCACATCGGAAAAATTGAAAAAAAAAAGAAAGACTACAAATTAAAAAAAAAAAAGACTAGGAAATTAAAGAAAATGAAAACCTAAAATAAAGGTCCTACAAGAGATCGCAGGTGAAAGGGGCACAGGGCTGCATGGTGCCGCTCCCTTTCCCATCGACGAGGGTCGATAACCATTGGTGAGTCACGTTGAGGGCAATCGGCACTCGCCAGGGACCATGGCCAGGGTGGTCAACCTTCGCAGGGTCACCAGCAAGGACTGTGGCCCTCGCCCTGAGCAAGAGATGGCCTGTTATTGCCCATGTAAGATTTGGGACGTGGTGCCGAGGAAGCCGGGGTTGTAACTGCTAGTGGCTTGGCGGGTGCCAGCCACCCTAACCATGAGCCTGGCGAGGGTTGCTGGCCCCCCGCTATTGCAAAGGCTCCGAGACCTCTCTCCCTTTTATTTTTATTTTAGCATGTTCTCTTTTAATTTTGTCACTTTTTGCTAATGTAGCATCACCACATCAAGGCCACATGTTTACCATAAACAAGGAATATTGACAACAAAAAAATGCCACACATAAAATCCGCACTTGAAACTAGTGTGGGCAATGGAAAGACTCAAGTGCCTCATCGGAACAAATTTTAAGACTAAACAATAAGTAAAAAAAAGTGTTTTAGGACTTCCTCATGCCAAACCTAACACAAGTTTTAACACTCCTTCTGTCATTATTCCTAAGATCAATTATAAAAATTATAATGGGAAAATTATTCCACAAGTCGTAAAACTTATCCATAAAATACAATCAAGTCATAAATTTTTTGATGATGCAATGAAGTTCTAAATCTTTATAAAAAAATTCAATCGAGTCTTAAATCTTTCAATTCATATAATTAAGTCCTTACAAGCAAATGCAATTTAAGGTTGTCAAGGAGAATCTAAGGTATTGTGCACCTGAAATTGTTGTTACACGCAGAGAGCTTGACATAATTGTTGTTACAAAATTCGAGAAAACTCCGCATGAAATAATCACATAATCCACAAAAGGTAATGAATTCTCACAAAAACATATCGAATCAATTATTACCGAATTTTGTGGATAGGAATATTTCTTCTTATCTTTCCATTCATTTTTATTTTGTTGACTATAAATATATAAGACTCTTGTGAAAATTTAGAATCAATAAATTTGGTTATGCATCTAGGAAGTATGAGGCGCCACTAACTATTTAAGAATAAATTTCAGTAGGTGTTTCAATAAATTCAGCCAGATAAATTAGTTGAATTTTACTCAACTTCACTATTTTTATCAGTAGAGTCCTTATTTAACTCTTCAAGATATTGACGGTGTTTATCCATACGTTTTGCATTTTAGAGAATTGATTATGGACCGTTTTCATGTCTTCCTTATCGCTTTTTTATTGAATCTATCAAAACTCTTATTAAAATTGTTAGAATCTTCTCTCAGATCCTTACAAATAAGTTTAATCTCTTCAAGATTAATAGAGATTTATGAAAAAATCATAATTACAGTGATAGTCGTAGTAGTCTTGATGGTCTAAACTATTAGAATAACATAATAATTATAGTAATCATAACTGTCATACCAATAACACAATAATCTTGATAACCCCTACTCTTTTTAAATTTTCATGTAACAGATTTTAATAAACATTGAAACGATATTGAAAGAGAAAATTATCCCAAACATAGAGTGGCTCCAAATCAACAAGCGTAGAGGCTAATGCCATATCTCTTCATGAGCACATCAGATTAGAAAGGCAAGTATAGCAGTTAAAATAAAGCTTTGCTAGCAAAACAATCTTTTAACTATTGCGAAAATAGACTGTTATTTTCATGATAAATTTAAGACTATCATACAATCATTTATCATTAAAAAAGGCTTTGCTAGCATAATAATTTTTGGGCTACTATGAGAACAAACTCTTAAATACCGGCACACAATCATTTCTCATTAAAAAAGATTTGCTAGCGTAACACTTTTTTTTTTTTGGTTATTGTGAAAATAATAACTTCTTGCAAGCTACAAATTTTTGAATGAGTGGGCCCTACAACAATTTATAATTATTTGTTATTTGATTTTTTATAGTTCAAGGCAGACTGTTATTTTCATAGCAAATTAAAGATTTTCACATAATCATTTCTCATTAAATACCCTAAGATTGGCCTTTGGTCTAAAATCATTGCACCATGGTAGGACATACTTGAAGCAAAGTTCCGATACTAATTAATGTTAAAGAGATCTAGCATAGATACCAATTGATGAAGAGGATCTAGATTCAGTGTCAACTAATGTCAGTCGAAAGCCTGTAGAAAGGTGGGTTTGGATTTGTAGAAAGAGGAGGAAAATCAGATAATAAGAAAAAGGGAAGAAACTAGAGAGAGTTGAAAGAGATTGAAATGCCAATTTAGACGGGAAAAAGATAAGCAAATAGGCAAACCTAAAAATCAAATCAATCGTCATTAGAACTAAGCAAATTGTTATTTTTTGGTCTATATTTTTAGGCCATTTGAATAAGAGAGTTCAACTATTAAGAGAGATAAAACAAAATCAATATCCTGATTCTTTGATAGCATCGAATAACAAAACCAAATGAGAAACAATTCAGCTAGCGGTTGGAGAATTCCGTCCTACATCAACTTTTTTTTTAGTCAGACGTCCTACATCAACTGACTAGTACATATTTGCACTCTTACCATCTTTTGATTTAATAGTTGGATTTTTTTCTTCTGTATTTGCTGTGTTTTCTTGAGCCTATAATTGGTTCGAGAAAATGTGGTTTGTGCTATGTTTTTTGTTTTTTTATCATCAATAACTTAAATTCACAAGTTTAATGGTTCGAAGAAACGGAAGAGTATATTGGCCGTTGCATATGTGCGTGTTATAAGGAGCTTATTGAATACATGATGGGCTAAATGAATTTGCTTGTCTAAGTAAGGAGGCTATGGGTTATAGCATTGATCAGATATAATGCTTGATATAAGTAGAATGGATTTTAGAGGGTGGCATATGCTAAAAAGAAAATAACGTGCATCCGGCCTTCTTTACTTTCCATACTATCAATAATGTCTATCCTATTATTTTCCTTATACTTGAAATTAAAGTTTTCACTTTTTTGAGAGGGATGAAGAGTCAACTCTAATGAATTAAAATGAAAAATAACAGATTGAGTTTCCTAGTATGGAATCGATGAAGATCTCGCACATGGAGAACATGAAGAAGATATGGGTTGATGACCTTGCTCCAAATGCCTTTAGCAAACTCAAGATGCTAATAGTGGAGGATTGTGAGAAACTTTTATCTATATTTTCATCTGATATTATTCTAGCAAGATTCCAAAACCTAAAGGAGTTAAGTGTGACCAATTGTGGATCCTTAGAAGTGGTATTTCAAGGCCAAGAGTCCAGCTCTAGTGAAGTTCATTCCACAAGCTCTTTTCAATTGAGAAAACTAAAATTGGAACGGCTCCCAAAAATGAAGTACATATGGAGTCGACATCCTCATGAGACTCTTACCTTTCGACACTTGCGTTGCTTGACAATTCTCCTATGTCCGAGTCTCAAAAGTTTATTTCCAATCTCAGTGGCAAAAAGTATGACACAATTTGAAGATCTTTCAGTATATGTTTGTGGGGTGGAGGAAATTATAGCGGAGGAAGAAGGAGATGTAGGGATAAGTGAAGGTGATTTCTTCTTTCCACGATTGACAATTCTGAGATTGAATGTTTTGTTGAAACTAAGGAGCTTCTACAAGAATAGTCATACTTCAACATGGCCACTTCTGAAGGAATTGCAGGTGAAACATTGTGACAAAATAAGGTCATTCTCATTCGCTGTTGACATCCAAAGTTGCCAAGGTAGTGCTACCAGCGAGAATCAACCTGCACTCTTTTCTTTTGAAAAGGTATGATTCTTAATTCTGAGTATTTACCTTTGTCTTCATTGGTTTATGTTAATGTCTCTCCATGCTCGTTATTTTCATTTGGAAATTGAAAGTGTTGAAGCTTTCTTCCTTACTGATACATACCTAAATACATTTGTGACTTGCTTAAATATTTGAAGATTGATTGAATTAATAATTTCCGGCTCATTTTCTTTTGAATTTATTGTAGCGATCCCAATTGTTACTTTAAAAAAAATTATTGGATTAATTGCATGGACAATCATGCTTCTAATAATATGCTCGTCTTATCTAATCGATCATGCTAGCGGCATGTCTAGTGGCTGAGATCTACCTATCTAATTTAAATTGACCAAACTTGGCCGCTAAAGTTTATATTTTCGTTTTCTATTTATTTGGCAGATTGTTAGTGTTTCTTTAGCTATAAATACCGAATACAAATTCATGCTGGTACATCGTGAACACGGTTGGTAGCTCACAAGTACTGCAGATAGCTTGGCTACCCAATCACGTGTTAGTAATTTATCAACAGGTGTCAACAAGTGTTGACATTTGTTTATACTTCAAAAATTAGAAACTATTTTAATAATGCACCTGCACTTTGTGGGCTTACCTCCGCATTGAAAGTTACTCACTCTCATTCAAAAATACCAACCTTAATTTGACTAATATATCGACATTCATGACATTAAGATATCAATTAATTTCAGTCACTTACCAACTCTTTATAATGTACCGACATTTATTGTTGTGATAATCAACACTTTTGAAGTATTAAGTTTTAGTCAGTTCTTTCCTTTTTGCCGAGCGTCAATTTAGTTTGAATGCATTCTTCTCACACTTATAGAAAGGTGAACTCATGCACTGCATGCGATCCATAGTAAAATTGTTATGAGAACTGCAGCTTAAAGAACTGAGTGCAACATCTTAATGCGACATCTTACCAGTGAAACACATCCACTACCTATAGAAGTTGTACGATTTAGTAAAACAAATCAGTGTTGTTTGAAGTTTTCTCTACTAACTTCTTGGAATTAATATGCATTTATTTTGCCTTTTCGTTTTAATTAGTTAACAATGAAATAGCTAAAGCACCAAATTTTTTTGACTAATAACTTACTTTATCCAATTCACGGAACATACTTTGATTGAATTGGGCATACCACCTACAACGAATATCCCTTTTATACATCCGTTTTATAATGGTCATCGATGATTGCACTTCTGGCTCTAGGAAGATTTATTTTTCTGGTTTAAGATAAAATAGCAAAAGGCATACCCGTTCTGTTTTCTTTATCACCTAAATAGAAGGACATTTCAGCCATTGGGTCGTGGCTGTGCCAATGGCTATGATATGGACTTTTGGTGGACTAATTTAACGAATTCCTACAGGTCATTCCACACTTGGAGAAATTGACATTAGTGAAGGAGGACGTGGCGATGATACCGCATTACATTTTTGGCAATCTCAAAGAACTGGAATTGGGATGCTACCATAATGAAAATGTCGCTTTTCCCTCCAACTTCCTTCTCCACAGATTCCCCAATATAGAAAAGCTTCTCGTGGGCTGTAGTTCCTTTGAGGAGATATTTCCAGAAGATGCATTTGGACTGATTGACATGGAAAAACCTCTTGAGCCACTTGGAAATTTGAAGCAACTTTCACTTGTGGGGCTGTGTAACCTGAGTCGAGTCTGCAAAGAGGGCTCCTTGATGGCTAAAATCCTTAAACAGATTGAAGATCTATTCATTTGTTTGTGTCCTAGTCTATCAATCGTATTTCCCTCTCCAACTTTCCATAGCTTGGCAAAATTAGAAGTACTGAATTGTACAGGTTTGGTTCATATAGGGACTTGCTTAGCAGTGACAAGTTTAGTGCACCTTACTAAGCTATTGCTAAGAAACTGCAATGCAATGGAAGATGTGGTGATAGATGATGGAAATGGAGTAGAGGAAGTCTCCTTCCCCAAGCTGGAAGAATTGACACTTGATGGTTTACCAAGCCTCGAGAGCTTTTCTCCCATGAATTGTGCCTTTGTGTTCCCATCATTGGAGTGCGTTATTGTGAAGCAGTGCCCAAAGATGAATATATTCTGCAAGGGTGCCTTGAGAACTCCAAAATTACATAAAGTAATCCTCTCCGACCAAGATGATGAAGTGCGTTGGGAGGGCGACCTTAATACCACGATCCAAACCTCATTAACATGGAACGAGCTGCACCAAATTCAATAAGTCAGGTAAATGCTTTTTCTAATGACAAATGTTATTATAGAAATTATTCCAAAGCTAAAAGAGTTCTCCTTAGTCTAATTAAATCCCAAGTCTCCCAAATGATGCCTCAATTCAGAAATTATTCTAGATGTTATCGGAAATTATGAAGGGCGTCAGAAGGGACCATAAATCCACAATTCCGTAATTTTCCTCAGGAAGTGCTTCGAATACTTGAATCTTTTTGATCTTTCTAGCTTTATTCTCTCCTAACATGTCTAGTCCACCATATGCCAGCTTCACACCAGTTTAGAACTTCAGTACTTTCTTATTTCGACTACGTATGTAAATGTAGCTCACAATCATGGGTTAGTCGCAATCCCCTAATCAGCGATTAAGTCTCCAAAAAAAGAGGGGGAAGAGGAAATCTCTTCATAGATACTGCAAGAGCAGCCTTCTCATTATTTTTTTGACTTGCACTTTGTACGATGTAATAGGTGAAATAATTTATGAATTTCTTCGAAAGTATCCAGCTGCAACTATGTGTGCCACTCTGTATCATGAACCGAGTCCTTCATGTGTTATCCAACATTCTCTCAAATTACTGAATTCTGATGATGTTTTGCAGTTGTTGGAAACCGATAAGATGAGAAATTGGCATGCCCCTTACTGAGGAAGTTGCATTCAAGCTCTCCAGCTTTTCTCTATCATCATCTTGCACAGCGGCGAAATTCTCAAGGCCTGCTTCAAGCTTTTCTTTCTATATATTTTCTTCCCATTCTGAATTAAATTGACAACTTATCCGTGGAGAATTTGCTTAATTGTAGTTTGAACATTTCGTGGATTTGTTATGTAATGCTACCAGCACACACAGCCTCAGACTACCCTTTTCTTGGCAATTTGTCATGTAGAAATAAATTTGTTCCTCCTCTCAACTGTAGCTAAAATGATTATGCTCTAGCTTTGCGAGATTCATAACTCGCAAAACTAACACGAGCTCATGTGAGATTTATTTCCTTGAGGCTAGGTTCTTAATGCTCTCGTCCATCACTATGAGATGGCTTCTCTTTAGTATGATCACTTGATGGATTTTGCATGTAGACGCGGGAGGAGCTCTGAACCACAAGCTTGTCATCGGCCTATTTCGCAAATATTATGGAACTTCCCTGGAATGACAATCTTTTGTCTTTGGACGTCTGCTCCAATCACTTCACCTCGCTTTTCTCTCACTTGTTTTTGACTGGATGACGTTTAATTGAGAGTAAGACATTATTCACCAACATATTACATTCGCAATCTCTTGGTTTGGCTAGTTCAACCCAATTAAGAAATACTCGAATATGGGATTTAAGA
The DNA here is from genome assembly GCA_014858505.1 of Corymbia citriodora subsp. variegata. Lineage (NCBI taxonomy): Eukaryota > Viridiplantae > Streptophyta > Magnoliopsida > Myrtales > Myrtaceae > Corymbia > Corymbia citriodora. The sequence continues at coordinate 17,154 of MU090523.1, read as the reverse complement.
TCCACCGAATGTCAAGACACTTGGAGGGGCAAAACACACTAGGATACAGTAGGACTTTATATAACATCTCTACGTTTTAACTTGAGATTATCATTCCAAGCGAGTGACTTCATCTCTTGTAATATTTAAACATGTCCTTCGATGAAGTCAGTCGCTGGATTTGTGGTGTTATGTCCACATGTGACAATAACTCTTATGATGGTTAAAACTTTCTCTCGTTTACTTCTTTTTATTTTATAAGCTGTCTCTCATATAAAATCATGAACTTGAGATATCTCACTGAATAACATAAAACTCGTGATAGAGCTGAGTCATCCAAGTGTATTCATGCCCCGTCAAAACTGTAATTCTGCTTGCCATGCCTATGACGAAACAATTGATTATTACAATAGAAAGTGATTAAAGACTTCGCCAGTCACACATCATCGAGGACGTAAGGACCCTTAGAGTACCAAAACTTAGCACGAGGAAACACTTATGTGCCAAAAGTTACAAAAAGTACATTTAAGTGTCAAAATCGGAGCAAAAATGATCAAACTAGTGCCAACGGCGAAAAAATCCGGCCAAACTGCCACGTGTCTATTTTCTGGCGATTTTATTTACTGACGAAGCATTTTTTTTCAAAATAAAAAATCCACGTAGCAATTTTAAGAAAACAAATTGTCCAAGTTAGAATAGAAAAAAAATTAAAAATCGATTTTATTTATCAAAAAAAAAAAAGGGAAGGGAGGGGAGGATTCAACAACCCTTGCTACCGTTGCCGTCGCCACCCCACCGTCATCGAGAAGGGCCGTTGACAATGGGCGAGGGTCGACCGGGTCGCCGGACCCTGGCCAATGGCCGGCAACCTTGGCCGACTTGCAGCAAGGGCCTATGGGCCCCTCCCCTAGATCCGGCGATCCTTGCCCCAGATCCTCGTTGCAAGTCAACCGAGGTCACCGGCCACTGACCAGGGTCCGGCGACCCCGACCAACCCTCGCCCAACCGTCGCTGGCCCTTCTCAGCGATGGTGGGGCGGTGACAGCGGCAGCCCTCGCCGGATCTTCCCCTTCCTCCTCTTTTTTTCTTTTATTAATCAATTTTATAATAATATATTTTTAAAATGCCATGTTAGCGCAAAACGACATCGTTTTAGCTAAGTATTCGCCGACTCAGTTTCCGCTAAGTCACGTAAGCAATTTATATTATTAAAATAAGTCATGTTAGATTTCCGACAGCTTTCATTGGAGTTGGCACTTAAGTGTTCTCTCGTACCAAGTTTTGGCACTTGGGCTGTACTTATGCCCATCATCAAGAGACACAAGTTCTTGAATGCATATTATCTCCCTGTAGTCTTTACAAAAACGCGGTGTTGAAGTATTAAGTGGATACTCTCATTTTCTTGAGCCGCCAGCCCCCAATTTATGTATTCACATACTGGCTCAATAATTTTGCCACTTTTCACCTTTATTAGTACCAGTTATGGGGTTAAAAATCTGTACAAACCAGCAATCAAGAAACCGACATGTCATTAATCTTTCATGGTGGCTCTCAGGGATATATTAAGCTTCATTGCATTTGCTGGATGGGGGAGTGAAATTGGGGGGCCAATAAATTCATAAGAGAGAATTTATCCATTGAGAGTATCTTAATCTATATTTATACTACTAAAAGAAAAGTGAGATCCTACGCTTAAGCATTTAATCACGCCTATGTCTAATGTAAATGGAGTATTGTAACAATTTGAATTTGATGATTAAAATTGAGTAAGATGTTTGTACTTACAATTCTAACGACTTTATAAATCCATAGCTCATTGACAGAATTAAAAGTCTATCTTGGGTACTGTCTTTTAAATTTACATTGCACTCATTTCCCAATCTTTGGCACATGCATAACCATCTGCGCTTTTTTCCATAAGCGAAATGATAATTCCAGTCATTCAAATTACTTTTGACATTTATTAACTCGCTATACCGCAAGGCATCTAGGGGGCACACTTCTCACAAATGAAGACCCCACTCACTTTAACAGCATACACGCACGCACCACACGCTCACGTCACCCACACCTCACGACACTGCCACTCTCTGTCATTCTACGCCCACCGCACACTTCACACGCTACGCTACGACGCAGCCCCTATTTATGGGGTGATAGGTCGGTCAATGAACCGATTTTCAAGCCAAATATCCCTTATAAATATTAATATTTTATAGCAACTTGCCAACGCCACTTGGATGTTGCTTTAGTCAAATAAAGCGACTGCTGGAAAAATCTGGAGAGAGAGAGAAATCTAGAGAAGGAAAAATCTAGAGGAGAGAGAAAGGCGGTGCTCTCTTCAAGGGCCACGATGGATCCGAGCTCGAGCATTGTGTCCCTAGCTTGATCTCAATGGACACGTGCCTAATTTTGGTGATTTGTAAGCCGAAAAAGCTATTCCCATTTCCACTAACTGTCTTTTCTAACTTTAAATAGCTAGCATAGAATAGCATCAGGCAAAAAGTTGATTTCCACTACGAGCATCTTGACGTTAACGCAAGTATTGATTCTTTCCTTTAATGGGCACGGAACATATTAGATTGCCTAACTTTACTTTGATTTGCATGAGTCCAATTAGAAGAGAACTAAGACAATATTCTTTCATTTAAGGGGCGTCAAATAGGTGGGTCGGATCAAAAATGATTCGACTCACATTGATCCATTTAACCCGTTTTAATCCATTTTTATGCAATGTAAATTTGATGATCCATACCCGACCCGATCCATACACAACTCATACCCGACCCATATTACCAACACATATTATTATTTAACTTAATTTAAGAAAATCTACTTTCACTTATTGAATCAACTTTAAACTTTTCACATAATAAAAAAATGTGGATGCCTCTAAATTGAAATAATTTTTGGAAAATAATTTTTTTTAAAAAATAATTTTTTTTAATTATTTTTAAAAAATTGAATTTATTATTATTATTTATTTTAATTTTATTCTTTCTTTCTTTTTCTTTTCATTTTCCCTTTCTTTTCTCTTTTCTTTCTTCTTCCTTCTTCCTCCTTTTTCTCTACTGGGACTAGCCAAAACATAGGCCGACGAGCTCGAACTCGACCAAGGCCAATGAACTCGAGGCTCGGCTGATCTAGGCTTCACCGAGGTCGCTGGCAGTGGTCAAGCTCAGGCTCACCCAAATCTAGTGAGTCACGAGCTCTATTGCGGCCGGCGAATTCAGGGCTCACCTACCTAGATTTGGGCAAGCTACAGCTCGGCCAAGGCCAACAACCTCACAGCTCGCTTGTCCAAATCTAGGCCAAGCTCCGGCCAACGAGCTTAGGACTTGCTAGCCCAAAGCTCTGTTGCAGTTTGCTTGTCCAAAACCAAGCTGAGCTCCAACCGGCGACGGCAAGCTCGGAATCGGCGATGGTGACAATGGCATGATGGCAAGATTAGCAACGAAGGTCGAGAACACATAAAGGAGGGGGATGGAAGGAGAGAAATGATGGGTCTACTTAGTAACTCATTCAATTCATATTTGACCCATATTTAACTTTCACTTAACTCATATTTGATATATATTTAATTTTTACTTGATCCATATTTGATCTATTTAATTAAAAGTAAGTTATAATATGGATTTATGACCCATTTTGACACCTAAAGGTTCCCCCTCCACTACGTCTTCCTATAGGACAATTATTCCTTGTCCTTCTTGCATTTTTATCAATGTATAATAATCTTTTGCGGCTAGAAACGTGGCACGATTTAAATGGCCATAATAAAGTCCACAGCATACCACAAGCTCCTTCGAGGACAATAATGTCTCCCAATCCTTTTGTTGTTTTTCGAAAGTAACAATAAAGTCACTGATCAGTTGCAGCTACAAAGGAGGCGTGTTTCACATGGCCATGAGATGTTTGATTGGACGCGAGAAAGATGAGCAATTGTACTAATTACCACGGTGTTTTTTTAATCAAAATACCTTTACGGTGCCTATCAACTAATAATAAAAATGTTTTAACTTTAATTGCACTGATTTTTTACCAGAAAACGCATGACCAATTTTTGAAATGGCATTTCAATATCAAGTAAAATGAACAAATACTTGGACCTAATAATTTATTGAGATAATAACACATAAAGTCTTTAAACTTTGACACAACATATAATTTAGTCATTGACTTTAATTTATTTGATATAATCCATAAAATTTAAATCAATGTATAATGTGATCTATAAATTTTAGCTTAATGTGTAATATGATTCATAATATTTTAATCTGTCCTTTAACTATGTGAAAATATTTAATGTAGTCCTTTCATGAATTCAAGACCATGATATACATGTGATCTCATTATCCTTTAATTTCTAGATTGAAGGATCTTATTAGCTAGCCAATTGCTAATATGGTCCCTAAAATATATAGTTCAAGGATTACATGTGGTCCCATTAATATATACTGCTTCTAAATGTAAAAGGTTGATACTGAACGAAAAAGTACATGTACAAGCAGTTCCTTTATCCTTTAATTTCTAGAGGCTTTGTCATATATTAAGGGGGTATTGCTTCTTCTTTTTGTAAGAAAAAAGAGCAAAGCCCGAAAGTTACATTGTCATTCTCCTGACAAAACATGATCCAACATGATCCCCTAACAACAAAGGGAGTAAACCTCTAGGTAGCTTGTGTATTGCAAGATTATTACATGCATTGCTAGACTGACGGATCCAATTAGCTAGCCACTTGCTTTTCTGTTCTTCTCTCACTATAAAGAGGACAATAACATTATTTGAGAAAGTGATATGCACACTTTCAAGTCTATTTCTATTTGCAGTTGTATTATCCTCTCTAACATTACATAGCTCTTAAAAGAAGCATCATATAAAAATTAATGTCCACTATAAACACCTGGACTCCAACATTAGTATCGATTCTCTTTTGGCCAAAGACCTAAGTGTTGATTAAAATGTCTTTTAGCAAAAGGGCAATTATTTGAGAATATCAAGTAGCCAAAGACCAACTTGCGGCCATATTTCTTTCAGTCGATGTCTTGATTGCAAGCTGTGTGTTGATAAAGTAGTGAGTTTTTGTTGCCTTATTTTGTTTGGTCATAAAGTTTTGTTGATAAAGTATTAATGGTCACTCTAATTATCTGTGCAACTCGGACAAAACCACCGCGATTAATTCTGTCCAAATTATTTCTACATAACTTTGATTTGCGTGGCCACGTGGTCCATTTGCAAAGAAAACCAAGAGAATATCCTTTAGGTCTACAGTGGGGCTACTGTTGCTAATTTAGAGGAAGGGATTGCTTTGGTGGTCTTGGACAAAAGGGTAGGGTTAAATAAGTAAATTGGCTCATCAAAAATGGCGTATAGCCCACGCGGGTTCATCCTTTGAGGCAAGGGTACAAGTAAAAGCTGTGTTTAAGTGCGAGGGCTTGTGCTTGAAGAGGAAAAAAGCATTGATAAGAACACCACACCAATCACGATAAATCAGGCTGTCCGTTTTGTTCTGAGATATTTGGTCTGATAGCTGTAGGTTGAGGCGTGAAGGCAATCCTTCGATTGTGTGGTCTTTTGGGACTCGAAGACAACTTGAATCTACTCAAAGGTAACTCTTTCTCAAACTCAAAGCTCATAATAACGATTTCATCTCTGTGTTGCTCCTTCAGAAAAGCCTGACCTTCATTCGCTAATATATTACAATTGATAGGAAAAATACAAAAGAACATTTGATTTTCACTCATTGCGAAACACCTAACATCCTTTGAATCATGTATATATTCTATGTGATATTCACTGATGACCTTTTCAACGTTCTCATCACGTATATTTCTTATTTTTCTTTAAAAAAATTGTGAATGAATTTCTTAATATCCTTTAAGAACTTGTTTAAAATGATTTAGACACATGAAAAACAGACATTTATCAACGAGATGCGACAGTATGAGAGGAGTTTATATGTCCAATAATGTAGAGATAAAGTCTGCCAGCAAGTGACCTTCTCTCACGTACAAATTCGAATGAAGTTGTGTGAAGAATGCTTGTAGAGATGGGGGAACAATATGAAAATAAAATGCTTTATTTTCCATAAACAATAGATCATAGGATGAGTCGTAGGGCTCTAAGGAAACTCATATGGGTCAAAGCAAGTCGTCGAAAACCTCCAGTTATTTGGATGGCACCTCAACCACAACTTTCATGTCCATTGCGTTACAAAGAATGTGCATAATCACTTGCGCATCTCCTAGATTTTCGTCAGAAATCAACTTTCTTAGCACAGGTTCAAAGCAAGGACAAAATTAATGATATGTATCCAAGTAAGATTTGGAAAGTTAATCACTCTATATTGATGGAGAATTGAGAGAAAATTAAAGGGGACGTTTCGTTTTAAAAAAAGACAAATTAAAATTTGATCTCCAAATCTATAAACTCAATCAAATCATGTGTCAATGAAAAACTAATTGCAGCAAGAGCCACCGAGTTCGCTCCACATTTTCATATCTTACGCACAAAATGCATAAAGTCACAATTCGACATAGTGTGAATTTATGTGAAACTAAATGCAGAGAAAAATAAAAGATTGCAAGCAAAATGTAAATTGTACTGGAAAAGTAAATTGCGAGAAAATTACATTGATTGAATCAAAAGCAGAGATAAACATAAATTATAAATTAGCTCGATTGTCGAAAGAGAGTGCTTTGCAATCCAAAAAAAAATCGTATTGTGAAGCTAATACTAATAGTAACCGTTCAACTCATCAAGAGCTTTTCCTAGTAACTTTCCACAACTCCCCTGTACATGGGCCTTCTTGTTTCCACTTTCTCCGCTTTTTTCTTCATTTCCCTTCTCATTATAATTACATCTTAGGACACGGGAAGTTGGTAAGTAGAATGCCCTTTCCAACAATAAACAACTTTCATTTAATAAAGTTTTCACGTGGGGTTGCACGGCCAAATGATAATTACATCTCTGAAGCCACAAGTTCGTCGATGCTTCTTGGCCGAATTGTCCGTAAGATCAATTAAATCAAATTCTTTATGGCTACAAAATGACGCATAATCAAATGACTACCAACATTAGATCAAATATACCTTAAAATGGCATATTAGTAAAAGTTGATACCAAGACTTGTCCTAATGTTTTTCCATTAGCCCACTAATATTTGTGTTGACAGGTCTTTGGTTCGTATTGGATGATCTTGAACCATGTCACATGCCCCTAGACTGTATTACATATTTTTTATTTGTGCATTTGCCCACAACAGCGTAGTTTGTGCATGTGAATTTTTTTTAGGTGACACAAACCCTCGGACTTAGGGAATACTACACGTTTGCCCTAAATGTTCAACTATTACACATAACTCTCCGTAAACTTTCTTTGTTACAGCCATTATCCCTCCATTATGATTTTCATTAGCATATGTAATACATGACTTTTAAGGCAGTATGTATTTTCACCTTCTTCTTCTTTTTTGAAATAAATCTTTCTTTTATCGTTAATTTTTATTGAAAATGCAAAGAAAGAAAAAAAAACTGTTTTAGCAAAAACACCAATTATTTGAGAACGTCTGTTAGCAAAAGACCAAGTTGCAGTCAATCAATCCGAGGCCAACCATTGCCAATTGATACATGACCTCCTCTTTGAGAATAATTGGATACTAGACGTGGCATATATTTTCAACCTGTATGTACACTCGATAAAGGAATGCTTCAAGATGTATTTACTAATGCAAAAGAAAAAAAAAAAATCTTTGGTCGACCATAAATTGGTTTGTATTGCCGACTTGCAAGCGTTGTTTTTATCTTCTGGGATTGAAGGAAAATGATCACACCAATCACGGGGCCATATTTAACTAAGAGAAGCTTCACATGAGTCCATGGGGTCCATAAAATAGGCTTGTTATCAATTACAACACTAGTGAAAGTTCCTAACTATGAGCGATCCATTAGCAGGACATTTTCAAACACAGGAGTAATTAATTAATCAATGATGGCAATGAAGAAATTATTACTTAAGCCCTTATGATTATGTTGTCTTGTACTAATGATAGATTAAAGAAAGAGAAAGAAATATTAGTTTCTTTCCGCACATTTAAAAGCGAGAAAGGGGAATCTTATGGCATGCTCATATAAATTATTGCTCATTAAAAAGTTGTCCGGAAGGGGTTTTAGGAAAACGTCTTAGCTTACGGGACCACCTCCCTCCATAAATCAACAAAGTTGCCGGTGAAGTAGATAGTTACGTGGCTCTTAAAGAATAGTATCATTTACAAGTTAATTTCGACTATGATCCTAAGTGTTGATTAAAACGTCTTTTAGTGAAAGACCTAATAATTTGAGAACATCTATGACCAGTTTGCAACCGTCTTTCTTTTCAGTCAATTTATTGATTGCGAGCTGTGTGTTGATAAAGTTGTGGCTTTCTGTCGCCTTGTTTTGTTAGTCTTTGTCCGACGGTCACTTGCAATTACTGATCTGGGGAAGTTGGACAAAGCCGCAGTGATGAATTATGTTCTCATCATCTCTAAATTATCCTTTTCACTTTGATTTGCGTGACGACGTGATCCAGTTACAAAGAGGAAAAAATAAAATCTCGGTGAAGTCGATGGGGAGTATTCCTAAGGAATGTTTTGCTGGTGTTGGACGAAAGGTGAGAGTTAAAGAAGTAAATTGCGTTATTATAGATTTCGAATATATTAGGCACATTTGGTTCACTCTTTGGGGAAAAAGAAAAAGTAACCCTCTGTTTAAGCGCTAGAGTTTGTGCTTTCAGCGCGAACGCCACGCCAATCACAAGAAACCACCGAGACACTCTTCTTTGTTCTGAGATATCTGCCTTGATGACTCCAGGTTCAGACATGAAGAAGGTAATCCTCTGATTGTATTGCCTTTCAGAACTTGGACACAACTTAATCTGCTCTAAGGTAACGTTCTTCTCAAACATAAAACCAATCATATGCCTTCCACGCCTGCCAAACACTAATTTCATTTCTAGTCTACTAAAATTGACATTAAAAAAACATTTGATTTTTACTCATTGCAGGACACCTAACATCCTAAGTATACAAATATAACATGTAATTCACATATGACCTTTTCAAAATTGTCCTCACTCATGTTGCTTATTTTTCTGAGAACTTGTTTCAAATGATTTTTGTTTACATCCTTTACAAACTTGTTTCAAATGGTCTAGACACGACTTTCATCAACAAGATATGACGGTATGAGAGGAGATTATATGTCCATAAGGCCAAGATTAAGCCTGCCAGCAAGTGACCTTCTCTCTTGTGCAAATTTAAATGAAGTCGCATGAAGAATGCTTGTAGAAATGGGGGAACATGATAACGAAAACAAAATGCTATCTTCTTCATAAACAATAGATTGTAGTAAGCATTGTGGAGTTTTAGGGAAACTCATTCGGATCATCGCAGATCATCGATAACCTTAAGTTATTTCAATAGATCAGTAGCACTTCTGCCACATCTATTGTGTCCATCACAAACAAGGAATGTGCATGACTACATACACATCTTCAAGTTCTTTTGTGAGAAATCAATATTCTTAGCACACATTCAAAATCATTCATGTATTCAAGTAACATTTGTAAAGTTAACCTCTCCATATTGATGGGGACTTTTGAGAGAAAATTAAAGGGGACAAATTATTGACAAAAAAGACATTAAAATTTCTAACTCAAAACAGATCAAACAATCAAACTACATGTCAAGGGAAAACAAATTACGACAAGAGCAACCAAGATCACTCCACGATTCCATACCTCGCACAAAAAGTTGGATTCAGCGAAATGCGAATTTATGTGAAGCTAAATACCGAGAAGAATAAAAGATAAAAAAAACAAGGTAAATTGAATTGAAAAGTAAACTGTGACAAAAAAGTAAATGGCTTAACGAAATGTAGAGACAAACATATAAGATAGATTTGATTGATTGTCGAAAGAGAGCTTTGCATTCCTAAAACATCTGTGGTTATAAGCCTAATACTAATAATAACACTTCCCTCCTAACTAGGTTCTTCAATCCCCCTCTTTAGCAACTTCCAACTTCAAAAATGAATGCTACCCTGTACATGTGCCTTGCTTGTTGTTTCCACTTTCTCCTCTCTTTTTTTCGTCAGACATTTTTCCCTTGGTTGAGAGAATGCTCTCGTTCACAATAGACAAATTTCATTTAGTAAAGTCTTCGCCGGGGGCTGCACGGCCAAGATAAAAAGTACATCTCTAAAGCCACAAATTCTTTATGCTTCTTGGCCGAGTTCCCTTTCAGGTCAACTAAATCATTTCGTTTCATTCTTCTGAGGCTACAAAATAACACATGATCAAAGTGAGCACCAACATTACACCAAAGATATCTTAAAATAGCACATTAGCAAAATGTGAATATCCACATTTATTCAATGTTTTTATAATTAGCCCATTTTTGTTCGTGTTGACATGTGTTCGGTTTGGATTTGTAAAATGCATATACCAACATTTAGACACAGCCGTTTGAAAAAATTCTCTTTTAATTTATGGGGGACATGACGTCTGTTGTACTCTAAGAATTATTTAGAACCTTGCACATATTCAAATCCAAGTGGTAAATGGTACAAATATCAAAACAAGTACCAGCTATCAAAAGATGTTTGTTCACAATCTTTTTTCAAAAGTATTCATCACTTTCTTGTAAAATCATGAAGATGAAAGAAATGTGTTAAGCCTTAAAATATCGAGAATAGGTTTTAAACAACTATAACTGTCAATATTTAAAAGAGTTGACGATGTGGAATTGTGATGGAGACTGCAAAGTTGGTTGGCGCCCTTGAAGAGTCATCCCCGCTGCCAAGAAGCATGATATAAAGAAAATAAGGACAACAGAAAATAAAATGAAAGCCTTCTATTACACAATTACAGTGATTATATTAACTGTACGTTTGCATTGATTTTGCTGATGTCTTTTCTTTCTTTTCTTTGATTCTTTTTTTCCCCTTATTCTGACTTTATCCGCGTTGGGGAAGGCCTTAAAATTTTTCTAAATTCCTGTTACTGATATTCCTCAGTTGTCTGTATATTTACAATGCACTTGCTTGCGGCCACTCGTCTCTGTTTCTGTCTCTCTCTCTCTCTGGTTCTGTTTCACTGTTCTCATAGTTTTGTCACTTTGCTCTTCCTTTCTTATCATATAAAGAATAATTAGTTTTCTTCTCTGTTCAGTTTCCTTCGCGCCCATTTGTTTAAGCAAAGGAGGCAACAGCGAGAGGAACAAAAGAGGGGCCAAAAGAAATTTCCAGAAATTAGGGAAGAAATAATGGCTGAGGCATGTGCTACCTCCATTGCATCGAATCTTGTGTCGAAACTCAGTGAGTACCTGATTGCTCCCATTGGACGTCAATTTGCGTATGTGCTGTGCTACAAGAGATACGTCGAAGATCTCAAAAATGGAGTCAAAGAGCTGGAGACTGCGAAGGAAAGGGTGCAGCACTCCGTTGAAGAAGCCGTGAATGATGGAAAACTTATACAATCTGATGTTAAGAATTGGCTGGAAAGCGTGGAGAATAAGTCTAAGGAAGCAGAAAACTTGTTAAAACATGGCGAAAGTGCGAAAACTACTTGCTTCCGTGGGTGGCTTCCCAACCCTGTGGTGTCCCATCCAATTGGCAGGAAGGTGAAGAAGATGACTCAAGTCATCCAGGGACTCAGTGAGAAAAGTGCAAATATTAACTTCCAGAAGGTCTACTATGAGAAGAATCCGACAGGAATTGTTTCTGCCACCACTTCAGTTGCAACATCTATTGACAACATAGAAGATGTCCTGGAGTCGAGGGCTAAAATCACAGAGGATGTTATCAGGGCTATAATTGATGACAATGTCTTTGTGATTGGCGTGTGTGGACCAGGTGGGGTTGGCAAGTCTAAGCTTTTGAAAGACATCAAAAGGCGAGTTAAGGAGAAGAAGCTGTTTGATGAGGTTGTCATGGCAGATGTAGCACGCAATCCGGATCTGAAAAGAATCCAAGGAGAAATTGCTGACGCATTGGGCCTGAAGCTGATGAATGTGGAAACTGTTAGTGGGAGAGCAGATCGTTTGCGTGAGAGATTAGAGGGTGATCCCACAAAAAATGTTTTAATCATTTTAGATAATTTGTGGGAGAAGCTAGAGTTGGAGAAAGTGGGAATTCCTTGCACAGATGATAATAAAGTAAAGGGCTGCAAGTTATTGCTATCATCTAGATATCGAGATGTTTTGCGCACTGACATGGGCTCTAACCAACAATTCCTAGTTGAAGAGTTAAAGTATGGAGAAGCACGAAGACTTTTTGAAAGGACGATCGGTGAAAGAGTTAATGATCTTGAGTTTCCGGGCTTGGTGGATAGAGTGGTCGAGAATTGTGGAGGATTGCCTCTTTTGATTCTGTCAGTGGCAAAAAGGTTGAAGCATGGAGATTTGGCTGAATGGAGGAATGCTTTGATCAATATTGATTTGTCGGACGCGAAATCAATAGTGGAACTAAATTACCATGACTTAAAAGATGAGAGGATTAGATCGTTGTTCTTGGTTTGTGCTCTAGTCTCTGGGAGAATTTCTCTGAGGGATTCTCTTGTCTATTGCATGGGATTGGGTTTATACAAAAAATTCAGCCAGACCATTGAAAACGCTAGAGATAGGTTGATTATGGATCTACGTTGCCTGCAAGACTCTTCTTTGTTACTAGATAGTGATGACATGAAAAGATTCAGAATGCATGACATATTTGTTGATGTGGCTATCTCTATTGCTTTTGTGGAATGGCATGCCTTGGCCGGGAAGAAGGACTATGGGTTTAAAGAATGGTCAAAGGATGAGCTTGAAAAATGCACCGCCATATCCTTTCCATGTGTTGGCATTGATGAGCTTCCTGAAAAATTGGACTGCCCAAACTTAAGGATGCTTCTATTGGATGAATACAACCCGTTTCTCAAAATTCCCGAGTCATTTTTTGAATCTATGGGGAAGCTCCATGTCTTGGACCTTACTGGCTTATATTTCACCTCTCTACCTTCATCTATTGAGTTCCTTGTAAACCTCAAGTCGCTATGTCTTGACCAATGCCATCTGGAGGATGTGACTATTCTTGGAAAGTTGAAAGGGTTGCAATTCCTAAGTTTCTTTAGATCTTGCATCACTCGGCTGCCCAAACAAATAGGTGAACTAACAGACTTGAGATTTTTGGACTTGAGAGGGTGCACTAGGCTCAAAGTCATCGATCCTGACGTGCTTGGAAGTTTAGTTAATTTAGAAGAATTGTATATGGAAGATAGTTTTGATCAGTGGGGGGCCGAGAATGAAGCACTGCCAAGCAACACCAGCGTGGCTGAGTTGAAGAACATGAAAAAGTTGAGTACTTTATATATTGCCATTCCTCATTCAACCAATCTCTTAAGAGACCTGCCATTTGGGAAACTGAACAACTATAAAATCCAAATTGGGGACATTTGGGATTGGTCAGATGAATATAAAGAATCTAGAACTTTGAAGCTCAAGCTAGATTCACACAATTTTCTGCTCGAAGAGTGGGTGCAACGCTCTTTGCAATTAACGCGAGATCTACACGTTGATGGATTGCAAGATGGCTATGATAGCATTCACGATTTGTGCATCGAAGGTTTTGAGGAATTGAAACATCTTCATGTACAAAATAGCCCCTCATTTCATTACATTGTTCACTCCATGGATGATGTCCATTGCACTGCATTTACAAGATTGGAATCATTGATTTTGGAGAATCTAAACAACTTGGAGAAGATTTGTCATGGCTGTCTTACCCCAAAATCCTTCAGCAAATTAAAGATTGTGAAAATGGATAACTGTGGTGAAATCAAACATTTGTTTCCTTTATTCATGACGAGAATATTCTTGCAACTCGAAGAGATTGAAATAAGCAACTGCCACTTAATGCAGCAAATTGTCGCAGATGCCGAGGTAGAAGAAGACAGAGATGAAATAGATAATGATCCCAAAGTGCAGTCCTACAATTTGCGTAGGCTGACATTAAGAAACTTGTCAGAGACAACGAGCTTCTATAAAATTGTGGACCATTCGGTCATATTCTTCAATGAGCAGCAGGTAAATTTCATCATTTCTAAAAGAGTTATGTTTTTTCCCATCTTGATTATTCAAGTTGGAGAAAACCTTCTCCGATTAGTCTTCTAATCCATGAGTTACAAATATGGACAATGCCTTCAATTGAATATATAACTCATAGAAATATATTTCATTGAAGCATGGATTAGCATCCCACTAGATTAGTGATACCGTTGATAATCAAATCTGATGAAAGATAGACAAAATAACTTAAATAAATTTTTCGCCTTTTGCAGCATTTTTCAATTTCCTCTTTACCTTTCAAAGGTATTAGTTGGAGTTCCAAAGGTTATGTGGACTTTAAATTAATTGACTTTTTGAAATATCTACTTTGGAGATATAATGTATAGAACTTTTGTATAATTTTACTAAGTAATATGTATTTATCAACTAAAGTATAAATATTTTTAGTAACATTTGGATCGTTTAGTATATAATGTTAAAGAATATGGATTTTATTCAACTGTAGTTTTATAAATATTTGATTTATCAACACATTGAACTATTGATTCTGGAATTATCTCAATTTATTTTTCTTATATGCAACTAAATGATGAGTACTAATGTAATACTCTTTACCATTTTAAAGTAAATTAGAATTTAGGCCTGGATTTTCTATATAGGAGTACAGTAGCACGTCGAAATACTGGAAAAATAATATTTTGTTTTAGATTCCGTTTTCCAGAATAATGAACACAAATTATAATTTAATTTTTCAAAATGGAAATGCTAGGTTATATGTGACTGCATAAATTTATTTACAATTGTTAATTACACATCACTTTATTCGTGTTATGTTATCAACATAGTTAAAGAAGACCATACGATGTATAGACTTTTTAATAATCTCATTAAATTGTTTAAATTGCTTTTTTTATTCTAATAACTATAAAAAGTTGTGGTAGGAGAATGGACCTTCGTGAAAATGTGGTTCTACACAAACTTCCATTATATAATTTTTTTTTATATATCTTATACGTCAATTGATTGAACTGTTTTGTGACTACGAAATTATAGGATATATTAATGAGATGTTAGTGGGATAATAACTTTTTTATAGTATTCTAATTCCTGTGGCCAATGGACCTTTTATGGGAATCAAATCAACCAAAAATGTTCATTCTAACCACTTTTCTAATATGACTAATACAATTAATGTGCGCTGCACACGTTTAAATTAGTTTTTTAAATAAAATAATGATTTAAAGTATTAATAAGAAACACATTTAGCATTAATTTTTGCAAGATCGCTTGGATTTAACAATTTATTTGAATATTTTATTTGTATAAAATAAAAATGGCGACCCTTTTTCAAATTATTCTTTAAAATTATGTTTAGAATGTGACCCAAACTGGAAAGGCATGATGCTTGGCTAAAATCATTTATTAAATTAAGTAATTCTTTTTTTTGGCTACATGACAAAACTTTCCACATAAATGAACTTTTTTTATGACGAGAAAGCATATAAGGAAAATTAAATCCTTTGGTCAAATTTACTCTGATGCCCGTGAGGTGCAATTGTGACTATGTTCATGGATCTTACAGGCCAAAAAAAAAAAAAGTTCATGGATCTTATGACGGGAAAGCAATAGTCATTAACCCTTTTTATGACTTTTGGCCGAAGTGGCATCTACTCCGCGCTAAATCTATAGTAGGATTTTTGGCCGTGCCTTGCATAGGAGCAACAAAATCTTCTGATTGCTTTAGGATTTCTCTCAAAATTTTATTTTGAAATACCTTGGAAAAAAATCACCCGAACTTAAATTACACCTGCAAATCAATTAAAAGTATGGTTTTTATAGTTCATACCAGTAAAAGTCCAAACCCAGTATGCCCATAAGAGATTTATTTCAAATTAATTTTGTTCTCGCAAAAAATATCAAACTGTTAATCCAAATCAACCATCGTTAGAATTCTGTCCAATATAAATTGAAACGTGTACGTATCCACACACGTGGCCGACGACTACTAGACTAACTTAACATGGAGATTAAAGATGCAATGGGGATTGACAGATCCGACATGGAGGAAAACACGTGTAATTCAACAAGATATTAGACGGTATGTCAACGGAGGATAGATTTGGATTGGAGGTACTAGATTGATATTTTCTGTTAGACAAAAATTAGTTTGGAATGAATGTGTTATGGATACCAATTTGAAATTTTTAATGGCATTCATCATAATTTTTATTTACCAATTTAGTTCATAAGTATTTGATAGAAAATTAGTGAGATTGTTCTTTTACGTTGTTGTTTGAGATATTCTATAAGACCACATTCAGTGACCTAGAATATTAATTAAATCTATGCCATGACTTTTTTAGATTTAAGCAGAAAGCACAAAATGTGAGTAAATTCAGTAGCCTCAATTCAGGGACGAGGCACAATAACCAAGAGGAGGTGAATTGGTTGTTTTAGGAAACTTCAATACTTTTTCGTGAATACGTGATGGACGGTGTGTAGAAGGTGCACTTGTTTTGTAGAAACATGGACACCTATCCAAAGTCACAATCTTTTATCATAAAGAATTGAAAGAGTTTAAGGGATTGAAGAAATGCAAATCTAATTTATAGTAATTTGGCCTACTCCATTTTCCGAGTTCTAATAGTGTCAGCAAGCCTAAAATTCACTATGTAATTCTTGAGATGTTACAGCATGTAGGAAAGTGCTTCTTCTACTCGAAGCTTTTGAAGTTGCTTCTACAAACACGAGCACTCTCTTTCCAGATTATAGATATGTGCATCCTCTATATAGATTCACAATTAAAATCACTCTATTTAACATTCAAGAAAGCAAAAGAATTCAATGCAAAAGAGAGAGATGTTCGTGAGCTTCATCCGCTTCCACCAACGCCTTTGATATATTCTTAAGGACTTCAAATCTTGAAAGTATTCGTTGGAAGTTTTGTCTAGTCAAATAGTCGTTGTTCTGACCTTCTTTGACCATCGGAACGTCTTTTTGCGGAGCATTGAAGACCATTTCCCAAAGTAGAGAACTCTTCTTCTGTAATCTACCTAACATTTTTTCTGCTTTCACAAAAATGGCAAAACGGGTCT
>MU090522.1:0-26601 GCA_014858505.1 Corymbia citriodora subsp. variegata | reverse complement strand
TCTAGTCTTCTGCCCACTTGAAGAATCATTGTTGGCGTTTACTTCATGGTCCTCCTAGTTTTTGCTCGTTAGACAATGGCCGATCCATTTTCTTCTGTTTAAAAATGCAAGATTAGTGTACGAATGAATCAAGAGTCGAAGTACAAGCTTGAGAAACAGCATTTATCGGGAGACGCTTCCATTGCCATCCACATGATATGTCCGAGATTATGAGCTGCGATGACGACGGACTGTATTCGCATTACAATGTGGGTTGAACATGGAACGACAATTTGTGCTGATCGATGAATTCACACATGCGATTCTGTATTATGAATGAGGTTTTAGTTGGTCTAGGACGAGAGAGCTGCGAAAATATAATCAGAGCATGGTTTCTCTAGAAACTCAAATCCATTCATTTCTTCACAGTCTACATAATTAATAAGCAAATCCAAAAAGGCGACAATTTTTTTCCACAATTGGAAATTAAGAAGTAAGATCAATGGATAAGTGTATGGGAAATCCTAAAACTTGTCAATAAAGTATAGTTTAGTCATGAAACTTTCAAAAAGTGTAATTAAGTCATAATACTTGTTACGAAAATGTAATTGGATCTTAAAACTTTTGAAAATTTACAATCAAGCCATAAAACTAGTCAAATCAAGTCATTTTATTGGTATTACTTTTTGAAAGTTTTATGATTCAATTGCACTTTCATACCAAATTTTAGGATTTGATTGCACTTTTTCAAAGTTTTAGAACTTAATAGTACTTTCGTGACAAGTTTTATGATTTAATTACACTTTTTAAAAATTTTAGGACTTAATTACATTTTTTTGATAAGTTTTAGGACTTCTAGTGCAATTATCCCTAAGATCAATAATAGAAAATCGGAGTAAGGAACACGGTTACCTATTTTTTCCTCTTTTTCTTCGCACGATTCGTGAAATGAAGTACAGAAATATATAGGTTTGGTATGAATGGTGTTTAGGCGGACAAAAGCTCGATTATTGAAAGTGAACAGGCCTGGCTAATTGGCCAGAATATGCTTGCTCCAGTAGATGTCTGTCCAGTTGGGCCTCGATATTGTTTTTACGTTTCGTGAGGCATAAGTCAGTGAAGTGAAGGACACTCCAGGTTCTGTGACCATCGCCATCGGAGATTGCGTTGTGGAGTCACTTTCGTCACCTACTCTTGTGACGCAGATTGACCCATAAAGTCAACGATGGGCATAAATAGATTAGCATATCCAGCTTGAGTGTTAGGTTTGAAGGATAGAACAAGTAGGAGAGATCAGAGCATCATAAGGCGGACGGGAGGAAGTTTCATAAGATCGACCGGAGGCGAAAACGAGGGCTGCACCGACTTCTTCGATGGCTTCGAGAGCTTTGATCCTCGCGTTGAGACTCGTTACGCTGGTCTTTCTCGTCGTATCGTTGGTGGTCTTGACAACGGACACCGCGACCCTGCAGGTATACGTCAACATGGAAGTCCAAATCCGGTTTAGGGACGTCTACGCCTACCGGTGAGTTGTGCCGTGTGATCTTTGCTTGATCAACTTCTGCATCTGCTTCTTCTTTCATGTCTGTGAACTCTGCGCAGGTACATGTTCGGGACCATAGTGGTCGGAGCTGGATACACCATCATCCAAATTGCACGAACACTTCACCGGATATGCAAGGCGGATCAACTGATAAGCCGCGACGGCATCACTCTCTTTGATTTCTTCGCGGACCAGGTTTCTAGACATCAAAGTTCATTAACCTAGCGATGTATCCTGGTTGTTGTATAATAGCTATAGTGCGAATCGGATTCGGACTATCAACACATGAGTTGAATTAACTGATTTCCAAGACGAACCTCGACCATCATGACCTAGAGTTTTGCGTTGATATTCTGCAGATCACATCGTATGTACTGGCGACCGGATCAGCCGCGGGATTTGGGGCAACCAAGGATCTTGAGTCATTGCTTGGATTCGTGGGGTCAGCCTTTGACAAGTTCTTCAACAAGGGTTATGCGGCCGCAAGCCTCCTTCTCTGCGCCTTCATCTGCGCCGCGCTTCTCTCGATTC
Organism: Corymbia citriodora subsp. variegata; assembly: GCA_014858505.1. Lineage (NCBI taxonomy): Eukaryota > Viridiplantae > Streptophyta > Magnoliopsida > Myrtales > Myrtaceae > Corymbia > Corymbia citriodora. The sequence goes on along the minus strand of MU090522.1, from coordinate 24,548 downwards.
TATCTTCGTTTGCCCTCCCTAAGAAAGTCTGACGATACTCTTTTCTTCCACTTCTCGGAATTGTTATTGAATGTGTTTCGCTTGCACCAGAGGCGTGGGATGTATATAGTTTAAATTCTCCGTGTATGCATTATTGAATGTATAATGAGTAGTGCATCAATATATCTATAAAAATAGTCGTCCTTGTTAATAATAGATGACCGGTCTTGATAAATCTAATGTCACTCTTTGAACATTTTCTGATAGATTGATATAATTTTTTGAGCAGTAGCGACAAGAAAATCTCAGTTGATAAAAAATTCTCAGCCAAAATAGTAATTTAAATCAAGTTCCCGATCAATTGTCGGAACTCTTGGTGCTTACTCTTAGCTCCTAATTTCACGGCACCGGCATGAGCAAGAGTTGAATAGTGTACCTAACTTACCATGTCGTCGCAATCCCCACTACACCACCTCGAGCCTCGGCTAAGGTCACATTGACGTTCAGTTCGCGTGACTTCTAGGGAGGACCACCGACATCGGATCTGACCTCACCATCGTGCGACGTTGGGAAAGTTGGGTGAAGAAAACTGGAGTAGAGATAGTTTAATAAGGGCAAAGATGGAAGAAAAAGAGAGCATTAACCCCTGAAAGTGTCAGTTTTAAATTAATAGACTCGTTGCCAAATCCCTGAACTTTGACGCAGTGGCCTTTGAAAGCTCAGAGTCTTCTGCAAATGCCAATAATTCGAGTACTTCGTGTTGTCCCCTTCACGAGTTCGTAACCCCCTCTGTTGTCGATTCCCCCATTGACTTGAAAAGTCGACCATAGCATCCACCTTTCATGCCTCAACACATTAGCAAAGAACGACTAGACTTGGGTAAGGGGAGTAGCTGGATCCAATACCGAGCCGGAGACGAAGGCGACATCATCAATGGGCATGCCGTCGTCTCCGATGGTTTCGTGGGTTCAGAACCTCGTGTTGAGGCTGCCGGTCATGGCTTCCCTTGCTGCATCACACGGAGGTTCCGACATGAACGCCCACCTCGCTACTTGGCAGTCGATCTTGCCACTGAAAAATCGAAGTCCTGTTTGAGGATGTTTATAGCTACAGGTGAGTTTCCCAGAATTTTTACGCCCTCGTCATGCGATGCTAAGATCCATGACCGCTTCTGTGGGATGTAGCTGTCACTGCATAAGATGCAGATATGCAGACTCTAGCCTCCTCTTTGCCTTCGCACTCGCTGCGACTCTATCAATTTCCTCCTAATTTGCCGTCCCTAAGAAAGTTTGATTTTAGTTTTTCAAATGGAAAACTCAGTTATATGTTTTAATGGTGAATCAGTCTTAGTAAATCTAAACGTCACTCTCGATTGTAGATGACTTTTGTTTATTAAGCGACGTGATGGATTTAGTTTAGACCTATCAAAATGAGTCTATAGGTCATTCAATTTTGAAGAGCCTACCTTAAATGAATTTTGAACTTAAAATGTTAAAATAAATGAAATCATAAATGGGTTGAGTTTAGAATTCATTTTCAACCCATTGACCTCACCTACGCTCATTGTCCCTCCTCAATCTTATAAAAATATTTTTAAAAAATAAAATTTATTTTTTATTTGTTGATTTTCTTTTTCTTTTTCTTTTTTCACTTTCTTTCTTTCTTTCTTCTCCCTTCTCCCTTCTTCCATCTTCCTTCGCCAGTGGCCAGCCACAATGATGGCGATGACCGGCCAAGCAAGGGACAAGCTCCTAGGAGGCCAATAAAGCTCAAGCTTGCCAATCTAGTGAGGTTGAACTTTGTTGACGTCTGGCGAGGGTTGAGCTCACTGGCCATCGAGTGGCCACAATCGATTGAAGGTGAAGGGAAAAGAAAAAAATAATTAAAATTTCATTTAAAAAAAAGAAGTTAAAAGGAATGCATGGAGGAAAATTGAATCAAAAATTTTAATGTATTTTCAAATTTTATGCAAACAAAACAATTTGTTATTTTCTTATAGAATGACTCTAAAAAATTTTTCTAGAAAAAATGGAGCCTCAATTTTTTTGAAAAAATTAAAACGATTGTCCACTAAATTTGTTTTGAATAAAAATGTTTTATTAATACCATTTTTTAAAAAAAAAATCATAAGAAACAAGCATACCTAGATTTGGAAGTATTTTAGCAGTATAATCTTTTAAAAAAAAATCATAACAATAAGTTTTCATGAGTTGAGTTATATACATACCGGTGAGTTCGTGCTTTGCTTTATCAACTTCTGCATCTTCTTCATGTCTATGAATTTTGCTCAGGTACATACTGTTGACACCTAAATTTCAATTAAATATTTAAATTATAATTACATAGAAAATTAGAGTTCAATTGGGCCCTAACAAAAAAGATTTTTGCATCATTTGGCCCAAGGTCTGTCTCACCCCCAGCTCACGGCCCGGCCCAGCCCTCTCCTTTTTCTTCCCTTCTTCTTCTTCCCTGCACGCCAGAGCAGGAGGAAGGCTAGGGTAGCCTCATTCTCTTTGCCTTCGCACATCTCTGTAAATTCATAATAAAGGTAGACTTGTCGGCTTTATTATGAACCGGTCTGAGTAAATTTAAGGTCAACAGTGTTTTAAGTTTATTCCTTTCTGTCTTTTAACACTCTCGGATAGCTTGATATAATTTTTTCAGCACCGGCGGCAAGCCAAGGCTAACTTACTAGCAATCGATTAAGGAGAAATGGATTAGAACAAGTCTGATCGTTCATATGTTTCTGTCAACATCAACCTCAAGGCAACGCTAACTTCCTAGCAAACAAGTAAGTAGAAACAAGATCAGCAAATCTAAGTTGATAAACAAGGATTAAGACCCATTCTTATTTACAATAAATTGACATCCATCCTCAAATTGCTCATCAGACCTCTGATTCCAAGCGAACTTGCATACAACTAGTAGTACAAGGATCCCTCTAGAGTCTAGTCATATAGCGATTCCAAAGACAGCAAAAATAACGAGAAGAAATGCTAAGTTTGTCAATACTGATTTAGAAAAGCAACGCGTGCTAATGGGTAAGGAACTATATTGAATAATTTCATACAGTCCAGAGATTATATTAAATATGTAACAAAAGTTTAATGATTATCTTACACATTGGGTTAAAATTTATCGATCAAATTAAATAAATTAGAAATTCAAAGACCGGATTGAATCTTGAGTTAAAGTTTAGGAAATATTTTTATCATTTTTCCGAAGAAAAAAAGGCCAAACCTAAAAAGCTCGCCGCACGCGGACTTGGACCAGGCCAGATAGCTTCTTCTCCTCTCGTTTCCTCCTTGTCAGTCCAGCATTATGCTCGTACTCATTACGGTGACGAAGACGTTTACCATAAATATCCCCCCGATCACCGCGTTTGCTTGCCTTCCTTTGGAAATTTCGTGGAGGTACGCCTACACAAACCCTACTTGCGCAAGAAGATTCAATTGGAATCGTTCTTCTTCGGACAAGAACCTAGAAAGTACACCGTGGACTTTAATTCGGAGTAATCATTACGTGACGAGGGAGCATTGGCTACTTCGTACATGTCTAGTTGGTAATTGCCTATACTGAATAGTAATTGTGATCTCCCCATGAGCCCTTCTGAATGACCAATTAGTAATCAACATTCAGTTGTAGTAAACAACCCAAGTTCGTGGTATATTATTTCCTCTATTATTAGTAACTTAAAAAAATAATCGTGATATCCCGGTACTATTTGTAAATTTAAGGGCCTACTATGGGTAATTCGTAATTTCTAGAAATTACAGATAACATCGACAATTTTCTTTATAATCGGTAATTTCTCTTAATTGCGTGCAAGTTTCAAGGATCAGCGTGTATTCTCTCTTAATCTAGTAGCTCAAACGGAACAGAACCCGTGCCGTGTTTTTCCCATATGTCATCATCGAATTTCCTTTTATCATAATTGAATTATACTCGGCGACCCAATCCACGCCTTCGTTGTATGAATGTTAGCCATCCAACACAATGGGAAGATGGGCCATCATAGCGTCTCAAGGAAGATTCCATTTGAAAAGTTCAAAGTTGCTTATACTATCTCCACGAAGTTTGTTTCAAACAAGAAAAAAATGTTTACCCAGTCCAGATTCTTCAGTTTAATTCCACGTGCACTTTAAAATGTTATCACGATTCTAAGTAAAATATTTCACAGAAGATTATAGTGATTACGTGATATAAATTTTACCATATAATGTCATTAGAATACCTTAGTAAATATTAGTAAAATGTTATTGTTGTACAACGTTTTTTTCTTTTTTTTACCATAACTCAATCCCTTCTTCTCTTTCGTTACAACTTTGAAAATTCATGCTCAGCTACTCAATTATTGCTTTTGTCGAATCGATGCAAGCCAAAAAAATCGAACCCGACAGCAACACCGGACCCCCCCCCCCTCCCCTCTCTCTCTCTCTCTCTCTCTCTCTCTCTCTCAGTCAATGAAAATGCTCTTTAGAAAGTTCCCAATACGCACTAATTGCTAGGAAACAACTGAGAAATGGCAACCGACAGCACTCTCTTTGATTCCGTCGGCGACAAGTTGTTTAGACACTTAAATTTCATTAACCTTAGGAAATATGTTGGTTAATATATGGTAGGCAACGAAATACATGCAGCAAATGCACCTAACTGATTTCCAATGCATAGCTACCATTTGGATGATGAAAGTTGTTTAGACACTTAAATTTCATTTTCCATACTACTCAGCAACGTGATGCGAGCAAGGTTCTTTCTTTTCCATGCAGCAAATGCATCCTTATCTCTTTTGTGTTGTGTAGTGTTCCCATCTTCAGGCTCTTTAATAACTAGGTTAAGAGCTTCAAGAGCCTCTTGCTCTTTAGCACATATTAGATTTTCATATACCATATTTCATAATTATCACCGTTGAGCTTCTCTCCTTTGTTCAATTTAGCAACTATGCTCTTAGTTGTTGAAGTCATTGGATCTGAACATATGAAACGCACATGCACGAAACATTAATGCCTATCATTTATGCATCTATTTTAAATAAACTAATCATATTAATGAATAATTTCAAATAGGACTTTAGAATCAAAAGGTCACTATTGTTTCCAATCATCATCCAAGAACCTTAATTGAAATTGTCATTAATATAACCTTCTATGCAAAAGTAAGTCCTTTGAAGCTACTTAAACTTCCATAACTACCCAAAAGAATTAATGGTAATAAAAAGCAATTGACATTGAACATCCATTAATAAAAAGACATTTTTATATAACGTAACTAATACATTAGAAGTCACAACAAAATCAACATGGAAGAAACTATTTACATGAGATATTCATAGAACATCCTAAATAAGCATAACTTCAACTACTCAATAAAGTAACCTATGAATAGGGAATGACTTATAAAAGGACATTTTAAGCTTAAGTTTCTTATTTGGCAACCATGGAAAGACAGAGGGAAAACTCCTAGGGTTTCTCCCATGCACATTCATTCCCCGCTTGGTCGTATTCATTCCTAAGGTCGAAGTTTTCGAGGCCTTAATCTTGAAGTATTCCCTCACAAAGGCCACTACAAGCTTCTTATACTCCGGAACCACGTTGACCTCCCATAGGCGATTGAACACCACTTGCCATTCAGATGGAAGAGTGTTAATCATGGATTGCACCATCTCAAAAGCTAGCATGGGATAACCTTTCCAAATTATTCTCCGTATCTTCTTATTGACCTTGCGCGCATTTACCCTTATATCACCACTTTCCTATTGATAATTAGCCACCTCAGCTTTCAACCTTTGAAGTCTCCTCTTTTGTCTTCTTGAGAATACTTGAATAGGTGTACACATGTGAATGGGAGGCATTGTTCCTGCAACAAATGCAAAACATAAGAGATTACACATAATCCATAGTGAGTATAATTAAAAAAAATTTTGGTCAACTATGGTCACAATCAATGCAGGTCAACGGATGATCGGGTCAAGTCAATGGGTCGGACAAACTGACCAGCCGAACAGCAGGCTGACGTTGTCATGACGTTAGCCACACGCCTGGGGAAACTTCCTCGAGGCGTGTAATGTAGCAGCCATTTTCGGCTACGCGTGGCGGTGCATCCAGCCACTTGCGATGGCGTGCAGCCACTCATTTTTCTCGTCTCGACGAGAACTACAACCCCGTGTCTTCAAAAACGAATTTTGACATATGAAAAATCAAAAAAGGGAACAAACAGTGCGTCGAGTGTCGGGATTTTCGCCCTCGATCACTCGTTCGCGTCAATACTTGAATTCCGACCATAAAATCAATTATAAACGATAGTAACGATCAGTAACAACAATCCTATGGCTCTGATACCAATGAAGGCAACGGATTCCGGAAAAAATGAAAATCGAACTAATCAAATATCAATTAACAAAATATGCAGAAATGGCCCGATGGCACATAAAACACCGATCGAAGGCATATCACTTAGATGGACATACTTTATTTACCACGGATTAAGTGCTTCTTTTGTAGCAACGAGAGTTCTTAATTAGGGTGAATTCCTATTCTTGAGAGAGTTTTTCCTTTTTGTTTTTGTGCGGGAGAGTCTTCAAAACGTAAGAGTTTGTGTAAAAACTATTTATCATCCAAACGTTTGCTTTTATTTTATAGTTTTTCTCCCACAAAAATAACTACCTTAATAGTTTACCTCTCTCACGGGCCCTTTTAATAATAATAGGCTGGGTTTAACCCAACATGGGTGGCCCATTAATAATGAAAAACCCATCAATTCCCTTTTGTCTTTTAACACTTTCTGATAGCTTGATATAATTTTTTCAGCACCGGCGGCAAGGCAAGGCTAACTTGCTAACAATCGATTAAGGAGAAATGGAGTAGAACACTACTTATCGGTTGATATGTTAGTGTCAACATCAACCTCGAGGCAACGCTAACTTCCTAGTAATCAAGTAAGGAGAAACGGGATCAGCAAATCTAAGTTGATAAACAAGGATCAAGACCACTTTATATTCACAATAAATTGACATCCATCCTCAAATTCCTCATCACACCTCCGAAAAAGGAGTGCCTTCCAAGCGAACTTGCATACAACTAGTAGTACAAGGATCCCTCTATAGTCTGGTCACACAGCGATTCAAAAGACAGCAAAAATAACAAGAAGAAATGCTAAGTTTGTTGAGACTGATTTAGGAAAGCAACGTATACTAACGGGGACTGCGGGTACAGGGTTTTAGTGAAAAAGCACTGTGAAGATGTCTGGAACGTTCGGGACCCCGAAGATGGCTCCGATGATGAGCCGAATAGCCACTCGTGCTAATCTCTCAATCGGCGGAAACTGTATGTTTACGTGGATAGTTATTCCTCTCTCATTCCCTTCATTGTCTGAAGCATCGCCCTGCTGCCGGCTTTGTATGATCTTATTCTTCACGCACCCGACGTGGTAACAGTAGGTCCCGCAGGTACTGTTGTAAGCCCATCCCCTGGCCGAGCCCTGGCATATGGGGCACTCGCCTCGGATCCTTTCCTTGAGCTCCAGCACGATCTGCTGTTCACGGGGTTCCTGGATCCGTGGAGGGAGTACCGCACAGAGCGGGTGGAAGGCACGGCTGTTTTGGAGTGGGTAGCGGCGCACTTTGTACCTGAGCCCCCGGACTGGGTCGCCGCATGCGACGCAGTACCGCACATTTCCCGGTGCCCTCTCATCGAAAATATAACGCCCAATCGGGTAGGGAGGGTGGTTGCTGACGGGGGGTGACTCGCGCCTTAAGATATCACTGCAGCGCTTGTGATAATGGAAATTGCAGCCGTTACCGCCGGTGCACGAGTAATAGGGCCCGCACCCGGGCTGTTGGCACGCGTTGCACTCGTACGTGCTGCCCCTTCTCTTCCGCTCATGATAACGAAATGGATGGGCGTGGCTGCCGATGGCTATCGGCTGCTGCATGCCCTCACCCTCTTGTCTTCCGCGGGGGCACTTTTTCCTGCATGAAGAAAGACAGTTCCCGAAGCAAGACATCTTCGTGCTGATGAACCTTCCGGGCGTTGATTCGTTCTTGTTGAAGGAAGGGCGTTCGGGCTTGAAATTGCAGGAACACCTCATATCTGTCAAATCCCAAACTCCTGCGCATCAATCAAATTATGTACTGTGTAATGCAGAGGTATTCGCAGGGCAGATGCGATGATAAGAAGAAAAAGGCCAAATCTAGAAGGAGAGCTTGCTGCAGGGAGACTCGGACCAGGCCAGATAGCCCCTTCTCCTCTCGTTCCCTCCTTATCAGTCCTGCAATATCCTTGTATTCATTACAGTGACGATGGCGTTTGCCATAAATAACCCCCCGATCGACGCGTTTGCTTGTCTTCCTTTGGAAATTTCGTGGAGCTATACCTACATCAATCCTACTTGCGCAAGTAGATTCAATTGGAATTGTTCTTCTTCCAGCGAGAATCTAGAAAGCACACCGTGGACTTTAGTTCGGAGTAATAATTATGTGACGTGGGACCAGTTGCTACTTCGTACATGTCTAGTTGGTAATTGCCTATACTGAATAGTAATCGTAATCTCCACATGAGACCTTCCGAATGACCAATAAGTAATCATCATTCAAATGTACTAAACAACCCGAGTTAATCGTACATCCTTTTCTGTATTATTAGTAACTTAAGACAATGGTCATGATATCTAAGTGCTATTTGTAAATTTAAGGGCCCCACTATGGATAATTTTAATTTCTAAAATTCACCTGTAACATTGACAATTTTCTTTATAATCGGTAATTTCCCTTAAACGTGTGTAGGTTCCAAGGATCGGAAGGTATTCTCTCTTAATCTAGCAGCTCCGATTGAACAGGACCCATCTCGTGTTTTTCCTATTTGTGATCATCGAATTTCCTTCCATCGTGATTGAATTATGCTCGACGACCCAATCCACATCTTCGTTGTATTAATGTCAACCATTCATCACGGCAGGTAGACGGGCCATCATGGCGTCTTAGTCTAGGTCAAGGAAGATTCTATTTGAAAAGTTCAAAGTTACTTGTACTGTCTTCACGAAGTTTGTTTCAAACGAGCAAAAAATGTTTACCCATTTATGATTCCTCAGTTTTAATTCCATGTGCACTTCAAAATGTTATTACAATTCTAAGTAAAATATTTGACAGAGGATTACAGTGATTACGTGATATAATTTTTGCCACGGAATGTCATTATAATATCTTATTAAATATTAGTAAAAAATTATTGTAGTACAATGTCTTTTTTTTTTTTACCATAACTCGATCCCTTCTCTTTCCTTACAAGTACTTTAAAAATTCATGCTCAGCTACTCAATTATTGCTTTTGTCGAATCGATGCAAGCCGAAAAAATCGAACCCTCTCTCTCTCTCTCTCTCTCTCTCTCTCTCTCAGTCAATGAAAATGCTCTTTAGAAAGTTCGCAATATGCAGTAATTGCTAGGAAACAACTGAGAAATGGCAACCGACAGCACTCTCTTTGGTTCCGTCGGTGACGAGGTATTTAGACATGTTGGAAATTTGTGATCCATCTTCTTTAAACAATATAAAATCTACTGGATAAATCTTGCAAGAGTTGAAGACAACCGAAGTAACATGAGAAGACCAGCTTGCAGAGGAGAACATTCTGGAAACTACGAGAGTGGACTAGAAGAAGCCGAGTTGAAGATGCAAACAATCTCTGAATTGTTCAGAGATTGTTTATATGGTGGTGGCTGATAGATGAAGCCTACAGAGACAGCATTCAAGAGAAACCCAGAATCCTCCAAGACGACTGTACTTAGTCGGTGGAAATGCCTATAGAAGGCCAAACTCATCCGTGTAAATGGGTGTGGGGATTGAGAATAAACTCCATATCCCTGTACTCCTCCACCAACATCAAAACCTCCTCCTACAACTATGTTACGCTACTATGTTATATTAGTGAAACAATTATTCCTTATCCCATGACCTGTATCCTCCAACTATCCTAGTTTGTCCCCTGTCCATCGTATACAAACTAGACCATACACATACATACTTGCACATATCAAAGCACAAACTATCATTGATGCCAAAACTATACTTCTGTGTGCATTCCAAAATTTAACAAGACACATTTCATTAACCTTAGGAAATATGTTGGTTAAGATAAAGTAGCCTTAGCATGAACTAGATCTGGACCGTCCACGCATTAAGTGAATCGATTAATCCCGAAGAAGAACCTCAACAATGGCCTAGGGCTTTGTTTTGATATCTCGCAGATTGCCTCGTATGTATTGATACATACAGGATCGGCTGTATGATTAGCCATCAATAGAATGCTTCAACAAGGCTTATGCGGCCGCAAGCCTCCTCCTCTTTGCCTTCGTCTGCGCTGCACTTCTCTCCCCAAGAAAGTTCGATGGTTCTCTTTTCTTCCCACTTTTCCGAAATTTCGCCTAATGCGCGATTTGCTTGCACTAACGCGAGGGCTATGTACAATTGATGCTTTATGTGTATTGCATTTTCTAACCTCACGTACAATTGATGCTTTTTGTCGGTTTAAACTTTGAGAAGGATGATTCCCGTTCAATCCCAAATGAACCATTATTTATTTGATCTATCTTTATTTATTTACAAGGTGCTCTTCTCGGTATATGGGAACTTCAACCATTATTTCATGGAAAACACACCATATAAAATTTAGATTTAGCATGACATTGAGAGAAGGCGGTGACAAATGGCGAGGGTCACTGCCCCATTGCTAGTGGGAAGGCGGTGACAAATGGCGAGGGTCGTCGACGCTTGGACGCGGGTCGGCGACCCTCGTCAACTGAAGGCAAGGGTCAGATGCCCCTCACCGGACATTAGGAGAGGGTGGCGACCCTCTCTTAGGGTAAGGACGGCTGACCCTCACCCAGATCTAGGAGATGGTTGTCACCCTCTCCCGGCGGCCCTTGCCTTTGATTGGCGACCTGCACCTAGGCGTCAGCTACCCTCGCTGTTCGTCATCGCCACCTCACCGGCGATGGGGTGGCGGCCACAGGCGAGGGACGCCACAGCCTCTTTTTTTTTTTTTTTAATTTCGCTTTTAATATTATTTAATTAAATATTTATAGTAAAAAATAAAATTTTGGCCAAAATGACGTCGTTCTAAGTGCTGATATGGTTAGATCAGCCCAAAATGATGTTATTTTGGGCTTATTTGGCCATGTCAATACCCAAAATGATGCTGTTTCAACCCCAACTTGCCGGAAAAGTGCCACGTCAGCATTTTGGTCGGATTTTATTACCGTTGACACTTAATTGATCCTTTTTGTTCTGATCTTAGCACTTAAATGTATTTTTCATAACTTTTGGCACTTAAGTGTCCCCTTGTGCCAAGTTTTGGCATTTAGGCTGTACTTTTTCCTCGAGAGAAGTAATGTGTTTTAACGGGAATGGCAGTGTATGGGGATCCAGTGAAAAAGTACGATGAAGATCACTAGCCGAACAGCCGCTTCTACTAGTTCCTGAATCTGTGGCATCTGTATTTCCACATGGATGGTTATTCCTCTCTCGTTCCTTCCATTTTCAGAAGCTTTGTCCTACTGCCAACTCTGTATGATTCTATTCTTCACGCACCCGACATGGTAACAATAGCCCCTGCTGGTACTGCTGTAAGCGCATCCCTTAGCCTCGCCCTTGCATATGGGGCACTTGCCTCGCATCCTTTCCTCGAGCTTCAGCTGGAACTTCCGATCGCTAGCATCTTGAATATGTGGAGGGAGTAGCGTGAAGAGAGAATGGAAGACGGCCTTGTTTTGGAACCAGGGGTGCCGCACTTTGTACTTGAGCCCTCGGACTTGGTTGCCGCATGTGATGCAGTACGGCACTTTGCTCCGTGCCCTCTCCTCAAAACTGTGACGCCCAATCGGGTAGGGATGGTGGTTGCCGACGGGAGGTGACTCGAGCCTTAACAGGTCACCATAGCGCTTGTGATAATGGACATTGCAGCAGTCGCCGGTGCACAAGTAATAGGGACTGAACCCGGGTTCTTGGCACCCATTGCACTTGTATGTTCTGCCCTTTGTTTCCCGCTCATGATAATCAAATGGGTGGGTGTGGCCGCGAATGACTACTAGCTTCTTCGTGCTTTCACTCTCTTGTTTTCTGTAGTTGAAAATATATCTTGAGTTTGAATTTAAACCAAACTAACAAGAATACATGAATTCGATCATGTATAAGTTAAAAATCAGTGTATGTGAATTGATCAGCCGAAATTGCCAGAAGATGAAAGATTGCATGTGGAATTTCCTGTGTGAGCTGCGAAGCGTGGAGAAGATACGAGCGGTTTCTCTTGTTGTCTTCTAATCATCTCTGCAGGTTGTACTTTTGGACCTGGGAAATGTACGAAGGAAAATGGAAGATGGCCCACTTGTATTAAATATTGAAGAATTTGATGGGTTACGGAAGCATGTGAACGTCAGAAGAGAAAAGAAGAAAGTGATCAAGGGGGCGCCCATCTTCTTTTCACTTTACTCTCTTTTATGCATTCACATGATATAGACATGCATGCCCATGCATTTTCCTTTCCTTTGGTCATCTTTTGTGTGCTCCTTTTGTCTTTTGTTAATTTAATGAAGAGAGAAAGTCAAAGAGAGTGGAAAGAAAGTTCATGTACGTCCCATTTCTTCTTCCCTGCAATGCATGCACATGCATGCTGGAGGGCGCCGTTGCTGCTTCAGAGAGTTAATGTGGGAGGCGCCGAAGTCGTGGCTTGATTTGTCCTCTGGCAAGTTTTGCTCTTCATAAAAGGCAGGGAGAGCGAAGGAGAAGGGAGTGCCTTTGAGCACCGAGAAGACGCCAGTCCTTGGTGCCCAAGTGCGTGGCTAGGTGCGTGGCTAGGAGAAGAGTTTTTTTCTTGTAAGGGTTTGCTTGTTGTAATTATGCCTGAATATTTTAGCCAATTAAATTCTTTTGAATAAAATTTATTTAATTCCTTGAGTGAGGTTCACTAGGAATTGTAACGGAGTATGAGTTATTAGGTGTAATTGGGGATTGGAAAATGCTAAAAGAGTATTTTGAGTGCTCGAGTAATTGTAATTTCTATTGTATCGTTTGATTTCTATAGTGGAATTCTGTGCTGCTCTCTTTGTGGACGTAAATTCTGATATTTGGACCGAATCACGTAAATTCGATATCTGATTTCCTTTCCTTCCTTCCAATTATTTTATCCAATTTGCTTGCCTCTAAAATCAACATATAGAGAGACGGTTCCTGAAGCAAGATGGCATATTTGTGCTGATGAAAAGCGGAGATGTAGCAGGTTGTTTCTGGTGTTGATTCGTTCTGGTTAAGGAAGGGGGTTTGAGCTTGAAATGGCAGGAACACCTTATCTCTGTCAAATTCCAAACTCCTGCGAATCAATCAAATTATGTACTGTGTAATGTAGAGGTATTTGCAGGGTGGATGCGATGATAAGAGAAAAGGCCAAACCTAGAAGGAAAACTTACTGCTAGGAGACTCAGACTAGGCCAGATAGCTTCTCCTCCTCTCGTTCTCTCCTCATCAATCCTGCAGTATCCTCGTATACACGAGAAACGTATTCATTACGGTGATGAAAACATCTGCTGTAAATACCCCGATCGCCACATTTGCTGGCCTTCCTTTGGAAATTTCGTGGAGGTAAACCTACATAAACCCTACGTGTTCTAGTAGAATCTATTAGAATCATTCTTCTGACGTGTTACATACGTCGGACAAGAACCTAGAAAGTACACAATGGACTTTAATTAGGAGTAACCATTACGTGACGAGAGAGAATTTGCGATTTCATACATGCTTAGCTACAATAGTAATCGTAATTTCCCCGAATGAACCATTATTGATCATTATTTAGATGTAATAATTTACCTAAAAGTGTCATAATGGCTGAATTTCCTAGAGTTCATAACCTATCATAAACAATCTGAGTTTGTCATAAATTATTTTCTCTATTGTCAGTAATCTAACACATTAATCGCAATATCTTGATATCGTTCGACTATTTAAGGCCTCACTACAAGTAATTTGTAATTTCTAGGGATCAATAAGTAATATGGACAATTTTCTTTATAATCAGTTATTTCCCTTAAATGTGCATAAGTACTATCCATCTAAAATCTTCCAAGGATCAAAATATATTCTCTCTTAATCTAACAGCTCAAATTGAACAGGACCAATCCCGTATTTTCTGATACGCAACCGTAGAGTTTCCTTCATGATTGAACTATGCTTGACCACTCAATTCACACCTTTGTCGCAGTAGGAACACGGATCATCATGGTGTCTCAACCTAAGTGAAGCAAGAATTTGAAAAGTTAATAGTCTAGTCGCTCATACTATCTTCACAAAGGCTCAATATAACCAGCACAAGAAGTCTTAACGTCAGGCTCGAAGCTCCTGAAGCCATCGAAGGTGGTGGTGCCACCCTTATTTTCCCCTCCGATCGAATCTCATAAAACTTCTTCCATCTGACTTCTTGATAGAAGGAGATATGGAATCCCTATGAATTTGCTTGGCGAGGAAGAAGTTTCGTTTTAAGAGGGATTCATTGTAATGAAAAAGAAACATAAAACAGGACAATATTCAAGCAGTGATTTCCATAATATATTTTAAGGTTTGTTGGATATAGAATGATTCGTAATCATTTTGGGTGATCACTTCAAATCGATGATTGACAACTCTTGACAATGAAATGTTGCTTCAACTTGCTAGAGCTCTTTTATTGAATAAACACAAGTTTGTCAATTTATGACCTAAGCCAGCCAACATATTAAACGAAAATTGCAAAATCTTTTAAATTGGCATCAGGAGAAAGCTGGGACTCCAACGATGGCGACTGGAATGGCGATAGCTGACGTGGGACACAGTTGTGGCCGATGGATGAATGATAGCCAAGGAGGTCAGCTGTGGCAGCGAGCAAATGATGGGCGCCCTTGGCACTCATCCTATTGTAGAAAGGGTAAGCGATCAAACAATAAAATAGACAGAATAAAGAAAAATAAATCGGATACCAGATTTACGTGGTTTAGTCGTAGAGACCTACGTCCACAGGAAGAGCAACGATGAATTTAACTATAGAACAAGTGATACAATAGAGATTACACACTCGAGTCACTCAAACGCTCTTAGGGTTTCCCAAGCCCCAATTACACCCAATAACTCACGCAGTGTTTAGCCCCACAATTCATTGTGAAATAATCTCTTAATCTCACAAATGAATTATACACGAATTCTTACCACAAGAATTTAATCGGTTACAAACACTTGAGATTTCTTAGCGTAATTGCACAAACGAAATCAATGGAGAAAACTCCTCCTAAACACTCGATGATGAATCGGCGCTTCAAGACCTCTTACATCAACAACGGCCCCTTTCTTCTGGCCGTATATATATATATATATATAGTGGATTTGAGAACTTTCCAATTCTTGAAAGTCACTCCTACGTGGAGTAGGAAAGAATACATAAAGATATAAAATTAAGAAACCTACACCTACTAGGATTAGGAAACAAATCAAACTTTTGCTTTGGGCTCAAATTCGAGACATATTTTCAATAATCTCCACCTTGGCTCGATGTTTGAGCCAAGTGACAATCGCTTCAAAATTCGAACTTTGCTGCTTCTCTCCTATAGCCCCTAATGGGCTCAACTGCCACAGATATCTTCCAAGTCCAAGTCCCGCTTGAACTTTGCCATAATCGAGGACCTCATAAAAACACCTACTTCACATGCATTTTTAATTGCTACGCAAATATTTCTTGACACAATCTCCTTAATCATAGATAAAGCAAAACCATTGTCGCATTTATATCTATCAAGAGATCGAATATGTATCTTGTCAATATCAGTAGTTACAACAACTGTTGGCTTTACAAACTCCACCTCGTTACAAGCACCATTTGTGTTGATTGCTACATTAGTACCTGCTACCTCAAGAGTTTCTAGTTGTAACTCCACCTCAAGCTTAACACCGTTCAGATCCGTATAAATACTGCTATTATCACTCCTAACCAGAAGTACTAGAGATTCGTCAAACATAACTACTTTGCTGATAATATGTGAATTTAACTCCGGACACCACAACCGATAACCCCGCTTACCTTGTGCATAGCCTAGAAATATGCACTATCTTGCCCTTCCATCGAGCTTATCATCACTCGCTCGAACATAGTACGGGCAACCAAATATTCTAAGAATAGAATAATTAGTAACGTTACCTGACCACACTTCTTTGGGAGTCTGATGTTTAATTGTAGTCGATGAGGATCTAATAATGAGGTAGCTTGCCGTATTAAGTGCATCCGCTAGGAATCTCCTAGCCATACCAGCACTAGAGATCATTTTATGAGCCATCTCTAGTAATGTTCTGCTCAACAATTCCGCAATATGTTGTGGTTCATTGACAGTAGTGCAGCGTTTCACTATGCCTTCCTTCATGCAGAATTCATTTAATAACTTTGAGCAAAACTCCATACTATTGTCAATCTGCACCTGCTTGATCATTTTACCAGTTTCCTTTTCGATCAAAGCTCTCAATTGCATGATCTTGATAATAGCATCAAATTTGTACCTAAGCACAAACACTCATGTCTTCATCAAGTAGTCATCGACAACTGTTAACATATATCCGGCACTCTTCCTAAAAAGAAACCGCAACAACTTGTGAACATTCAAGTGAAGTAACTTTGCAATTTCCGTGGTTTTTTTGACTATCGTATTGAATTGCACTTTCCGCCGTTGATCTAAATCATAGCACCTACATACATCAGTTCGTTAGAAACATAACCACATAACAGATTTCTTTCACTTGAAACCTTCAGGCTTCTCTCGTTAATGTGCCCTAAACGCATATGCCACAATTCGGACTCTTGAACAGATGCATCTGATGTCTTCACATCGAAATCTGTCATTGTCTCACCTTGAAGCTCATATATGCCATTGTGCTTAATACATTTCATTATCACTAAAGCACCTCGAACAACTTTTAAAACTCCACATTTTGAAAAATACCGACACTCAGCTGAATCGATGGCACTCAAGGAAATTAAGTTTTTCTTCAACTTTAGAACGTGCCTCACTCCAGTCAATGTTCTCACAATACCATAATGCATTTTGATTTTAATATCGTCAACACCTACAATATCGCATTCAGCATTGTTCCCCAACTGCACTTTTCTACCATCCGTGCACTGCTAAGTAGTAAACCAATTTCTATTTGGTGTAGCATGAAAAGAACAACCAGAATCCATAATCCATCTATCATACGATGAATAATCAATGACAAATAAGACATAATTGGCACTATCCGAATTACCAATAGTTATAGCTGCAACATTATCTGCAGTATCAACTAAAATTTCCTTACCCTTCTCGTTCTTCAGCTTAAGGCAATTTCTTCGAAGATGCCTCCTCTTGCCACAGTTCCAACAAACAACACCACTAGTCCTAGACTGGCTATGTTTATTCGTGTTCCTACTACCACGTGTACTAGTTCTTCCTCTATTTTCACCTACTAAAGCAGTAGATATGGGTTCACCAAATTCTCTTCTACGAATATCCTCATTTAGAATTAAATCTCGAACCTCATCAAATGTTAAGCTTGTTAACTCAGAGGAATTACTAACAGCAGTAACAATAGTATTTTAACTATCAGGCAATGAGGATAACAGAATCAAAGCACATACCTCATCTTCAAAGTTAATATCAATTGAACTCAATTTATTAACAATCACATTAAATTCATTGATATGATTTGCAACCGATGCTTCTTCGCTCATCTTCAAGTTAAACAAACGTGGCATCAAATAGGCCTTATTGATTGCAGATGGCTTTTCATACATATTCAATAGGGCTTTTATCAAACACGCAGTGGTAGTCTCCTTCACGATGTTAAATGCAACGTTATAAGCCAACGTCAATCGAATAACACCCATAGCTCGTCTATCCAACAAATCCCAGTCAGCTTTCTTCATCGTCTCTGGCTTCTTGCCCAATAGAGGTGCGTGCAGTTTCATTTGATAGAGATAATCTTCAATCTACATCTTCCAAAACCAAAATCATTCCCATCAAATCTGTCGAATCTCACTTTTACTTCTTTTGTTGCCATTGATTTGCTTCAGCTCAGCCAAGCCTAGCTCAAAAGGGCGAGCGATTGAACAATAAAATAGACAGAATAAAGAAAAATAAATAGAACACCAAATTTACGTGGTTCGGTTATAGAAATCTACGTCCACGGGGAGAGCAACGACGAATTTCATTATAGAACAAGCGATACAACAGAAATTACACACTCGAGTCACTCAAACACTCTTAGTGTTTCCTAAGCCCCAATTACACCTAATAACTCACGCAGTGTTTAGCCCCACTATTTCTCGTGAAATAATCTTTCAATCTCACAAATGAATTATACACGAATTCTTACCACAAGAATTTAATCGGCTACAAACACTTGAATCTTCTTGATGTAATTGCACAAACGAAATCAATGGAGAAAACTCCTCCCA
Source organism: Corymbia citriodora subsp. variegata (assembly GCA_014858505.1). Taxonomy (NCBI): domain Eukaryota; kingdom Viridiplantae; phylum Streptophyta; class Magnoliopsida; order Myrtales; family Myrtaceae; genus Corymbia; species Corymbia citriodora. Next base: position 6,084 of record MU090522.1, on the reverse strand, counting down.
AGCACTCGATGACAAATCGGCACTTCAAGATCTCTTGCATCAACAACGGCCCCTTTCTTCTCCACTATATATATATATATATATATAGTGGATTTGAGGACTTTTCAATTCTTGAAAGTCACTCTTACGTGGAGTAGGAAAGAATACATAAAGATATAAAATTAAGAAACCCATACCTACTAGGATTAGGAAACAAATCAAACTTTTTCTTTGGGCTTAAACTTGAGACATATTTTCAACACATCCGATGGAAACCATAAATCTCTCTCTCTCTCTCTCTCATCGTCACAAAGCCTTCATCTCTACTGGCATTGCCAACCACCGCACTGCCAGCACCAGTGATCATCACGAGGAAGGCTTAGCTAGGGCCATTCAAGATTTAAGTGGGGAGGGCTTTGCATTTTTGAAGCAAGAAGAGAACCCCCTAAAGAAATGTAGAGTGGGAAACGAAGGCTGCTGATTGAAACCCTGACTCCCGATGTCGCTTGGAATCGATTGCTGGCGGAGCCCAGCGGCTAAAAGTAGCTTGCCCATCGTAAATGCTGGTCACTTTCTCAGATCTCAACTCGAGCGAGCCTCAGTAGCCGCCTTAGCTGCTTTTGTTTATTAAGACCGTCTCGAGCACAATGTAATCCCTTGTTCACTGTCTTCCCACTGTCGGGTCTATAAAAAGGGATGATGGTTGGCTCAAGTTTTGGGCTCAAGTCTTGTGCTTGGGGTGGAGATAGTTGATGGGGGTAGAGGAGAGAGGGAGGGCAGCGACGGTGTGGCACCAGTGCCAGGCTAGGGCTTACTCGAACTCAGAAATGAACCCAGTCAAATTATTTACTGTGCAACGTAGAGATAATTGCAGGGTAAGATGAGATGATAAGGAAAAGGGCCAAACCTAGAAGGGAAGTTTGCTGCGGGTAGGCTCAAGACTGCGCCAGATAGTTTCTTCTCCTTTCGTACTCTCCTTATGAATCCTGCAATATCCTCATATACACAAGAAATCATAATCATTTTTGATGAAACCCAGGTGCAGATAACATACACAAGAAAAGACTAATTGCTGGTCGGAAAACTTAACTGAAGTTGAACTCAAGCTACCAAGGCGAAGATGGGGGTTGAAGCATATGCTATTTATAACATAATCATTGCAGCATTCGTGCAATTTTTGGAAACAGCTTTCAGTGGGTCTGAATAGGAGTCATCGTTACATCACGGGTAGGGATGATTGGGTCAAGGGTGGGTAAGGTCTGGACCTGGACCCTATACCCAACCTTGTTATAATCGGTTCCCTCTTTTTGGATCATGTACCCTACCCTATTTTGGACCCGACCCTGTTTTTCCGGTCCGGGAACAGGGTTTATCCTATTTTCATTGGAACCTGTTTTGCAATTGTCCGATATCATATACGGTTTTAAATTTTACATTAATTCAGGAAAAAATAATACCGTAATCCTCCTAACATTATAAGACAAAGCAAAAATCTTAATAATGCATAAACATTAGCAACAAATATGGATTTCATATTAGTGTCATTTTCATAAATATTACTAATATGATCTAATGAGCTTGTTCGTGTGTATGTGACGAAATTATTATTAAGAGAACATTTTTCTTGAGTTGAATTGAGAATTTTTTAATTATAGTTGAAGATGGAATTATTAAAAAAGAAAAACAATGCATGAACACAGTTTTTTTTAACAGTTCTTTGAAGACAATTCTTTCTTAACTTGATTCAAGGAGAGGTTTTCTTTTTATAACAATTCTTCAAAAACATAGAAACTCAAAAGCACTATACAAAGACTATTTTGGGTCCAAAACCTATCCAGTTCAGGTGGGTCTTTGCTTGGACCCGGTTCTCGAACTGGTTTCAACCGATTCCCAAAAATTGGAATCGGTTCCCGGATCGGTTTAATCGGGAACCGGTTCCCGACCCTATTTTTCGGTTGGTCCGGCCCGGGTTTCGGGTCAACCCGGTCCGGTTGCACACCCCTAATCACGGGAGAGTGTTTGCAGTTCTTTATACCCTATATAATCTTGGTAACCTCAAAAAGGTGATTTTGGTAACTTCGATGAAATATCTTAAATGACCTGTCATTGTAGATTATTTTCTTTATTCTAGCACTTACCTCAATGACCATATTATTCCTTTTACGGTTCGGCAATGCAAGAGCTCCACTGTGAATTATTCGTAATTCTCTATAATCAATAGTAACATTGGCAATTTTACGGTTAGGAATTTCCATTAAATGTTCATAGGTTACCGTTTTTCTAAAATCTTCTTATGGTTGATTTTATTCTCACTTAATCTAATGACTAGGATAATATGAGATTGGCTTTGTATTCTCCCACACGTGACCACTCTCTCTCTCTCTCTCTCTCTCTCTCTCTCTCTCTCTCTCTGTGAATGAAGACACTATTTGAAAAGTTTAGAGACACGCATATTATATTTATAAACCAAGTGGAACAAGCTAATGCAAATTTGCGATATAATGTTAAGAAATTTGATGTAACGACTCGGCGCTCGTGCACATATATGAGAGCCATTAGAGGAGCTATTTAAGAATTTCAACATGCATTATATTTATAAATCAAGTAAAACAAGCTAATTCAAACCAGGGATATAATGTAAAGCTTTCTAATTATTTATTTAGACTTGATGTAACCAAGTTTGTACATCAAGATCGACTGAAAATTAAAATTATTCAAGGTATAATCTATGTCACCCTTATCCTGTGATTTTCCCATTCGTGTTCAAGTGTGGGCAGATCTTGTAGATAAAATAAAAAAAAGAGTGACAAGTCCCCATAAGACTAGAATGATCTTGAAATTTGTTGTAATTCATCAGAAATCATCGCAAGTTTGATCTTACTTTATACAATAATTTAAATTTATGAATTGTAATTCATCCATAGTTGCGTCTTAACTCCTTTTTAACATATAACTAACAATTTACCCTTATGGACCATAATTTGACCACATAGTTTGTAATCTGAAAATGCTAACAGTTAATAATTAAACATAACATAATACCATAATTTGTTACAAGAGACAGTACTTCTACTAAATAGTTTTCCTCAATAACTGTAATTTTCCTATAAGCCCTTGCGAATGACAAATTAGTAATCGTTATTCAAATGTAATGACTTACCTCAAAACCTCAAAAGGCGAAATTTTCCAGAGCTTGTAACTTTCACGAAATATCATGAACCACGTTGCAAACTAATTTCTCTATATTAATATCTTACCTCAATGATCACATCACTTCTTTTACAGTTCGTAAATTTAGGGGCTCTACTGTGAGTAATTCTTAATTTTCTAGAATCAATAGTAACATTTGCAAATTTTATAGTCAGTAATTTCCATTAAATTTTCGTAAGTTATTATCATGTTAGAATCTTTTAATGAAGGAGATTTATTTTCTCTTAATCTAATAACTACGATTGAATGAGACCGATCTCATATTTTTCTACATGTGACAATAGAATTTCCTTCTTTTACAATTAAATATGCTCAACTATTGATTTATTGCTTTCGACGTGTTGATGTAAGCCAATAAGAAAATAACTGAACATGATAGGAACACGGATCATAAACCTTTTGACAATTTACTAATTTAAATATTAAACCTTTCAATTGCGTTAATTTAGTCTTAAACCTTAAAATAATTTGTTGATTTATTTCTTTGAGTCAATTTGGGCAAGAAATTGCTGATGTGATAATTTAGTCAGCATTAGCCATGGTGCTACCCATCTCACATGATACGACTAATGCTGAGGTGGGCAATTTTTGTAATTTTTTAAACTTTCTGAAATTTTTTCTTCTTTTTTTTCTTTCCCTTTTTATTTTTTATTTTTCACCTTTTCCCTCACCTAGTCAATGGCCAGCAAAGGTCGCTAGCCTTAGGCAAGGGTTGCCTTCACTAGCCTCGAGCAAGGGGTGTCTACACTTGGGCTAGCAAGGGCCGTGATCATAGGATTGGACAAGGGCTCACTTGAGGCTGGTAATGGCCAGTGGAGGAAAAAAGGAAAAAAAGAAAAACAAAAGGAAAGGAAAAATAGCAAAAATCGTTATATCATTTACAAATGTATCACGTAAAACGATTGACATTGATCATATAGCCATGTTAGCAATTTTCGTTGGCCAAAGATTAGTAAATTGATAAATCATTAAAAGATTTATGACTAAATTAGTAAATAATCATAAGGTTTGAACTAAATTGATATAATTGAAAGATTTATGATTGAATTGACCATTGTATAATGAATTTAAAACTTTCCTAGCAATTTTCCTGAAATGTTAAAGTTTATTGAGAGTGACTTACAAAATCTATATATTAAGCGGCGTGATGGATTTTCTTAGGTGTTAGATTGTAGTCCACCCTTGCCGATTGTCAAATCACTCGGGGAACTAATGTTCTATACCAACTTTATCACATAATCAAGGTTTCCTTAAAAAAAAAAAAAAAGCGCATCTTCGCGAAATAAGTACAGCGGGAGTGTCAAAAGTTGGCACAGAGGGATACTTAAGTCCAAAAGTTACAAAAGGTACATTTAAGTGTCAAGTCGTTGGAACCCTACCGGAAATCCTATGCGGTAATTTTTTATTAATTTTCTTGCCTACGTGGCTTGTTGGAAACTGAATTGGCGAAAAATCAGCCAAAATGACATTGTTTTGGCTAACGTGGATTTTAAAAATTATTAATTAAATAATTAAAAATATATATTATTATAAAATCGATTTTATTAAAAAAGAAGAAGAAAAAGAAGGGGATCGGCGAGGGCTGTGCACCCCTTGCCGTCGCCACCCCACCCTCGCCGGGAAGGGCCGGCGACAATGGGCGAGGGTCAGCTGGGGTCGTCGAGCCCCGGCCAGCCTGCGGCGAGGACCTGTGGGCCCTCGCGTAGATCTGGGGCCAGGGTCGCGACCCTCCCCCAGATTTGGTGAGGGTCGCCGGCCCTCGCCTAGCTGGGCCAAGGGCCGTCAACCCTCACCGAATCTGGGGGAGGGTCGCGACCCTGGCCCCAGATCTGGGTGAGGGCCCGCAGGCCCTTACTGTAGGCCAGTCGGGGCTCGGTGACCCCAGCCAACCCTCGCCCATCGTCATCGGCCCTTCCCAGCGAGGGTGGGGTAGTGAAGACGACGGCGGCAAGGGTTGCACAGCCCTTGCCAATCCCTTTCTTTTCTTTTTTTAATAAAATCAATTTTATTTTATTTTTAAATTTGACATGGACAATTTTTTTTTAAAAAAATTGCCATGTGGATTTTTTATTTTGAAAAAAATACTTCGTCAACAAATGAAGTCGCCGGAAAATGGACACGTGGCAATTTGGCTGGAATTTGTCGCCGTTGGCACTTAACTGATCCATTTTGTTCCGATTTTGGCACTTAAGTGTACCTTTTGTAACTTTTGGCACTTAAGTGTTCCTCCATGCCAACTTTTGGCACTCCAGAGGTCCGTACCTCGTCTCTTCACTCATTTATTAGTAACACTAGAAAAATGATCCTCAATAAAATTTAAAACATTATCGATGAAAATAGTCACTAGGTTTGGACAGAGTAGTTATATTCAAGCTTATAAGACTTTGAGATAAATTGCTATATGTAAAGGATGACTACCGACTTATCATTTGCGGGAATTTATTATAAAATTAAAATTAGTAAGGACAATTAAATAGTATATATTCCGTTACGAGGTATTTTACTATACTATTGGTCAGCTACTAAGAGTTAGTATTTTCATGTTTCGGGATTCAATAGTTAAATATCGTTTGTAAAGATTAAAAAATAAAAATGAAACTAGTTATAAGGGCAATCAAATCTCGACCTTTACATACAAATCACGACCCATAAAGTTTAGATTACTACCTACAAAAGCGAATGTACTTCATAGTAATTTCAGGTAAGTCAGTTGTAACTTCAGCAAAGTTACGGCCAAAAACCTAGACCGTGTCCCCTTAATTTGCCTATACCTTAGAAGCACCAACTCTGAGGCGAACGGAATGAATCATCACTCTGTTTTGTCTGCAAGTCGACTTCACCGGAAACAGCTAAACTACATGGGAGGAAAACAATGTTGGAACGTGGTAGGATGAT
>MU090521.1:0-26656 GCA_014858505.1 Corymbia citriodora subsp. variegata | reverse complement strand
ACGGTGAGAAACTTTGCTGCCTAATTTTGCTTACAAGTCAGGGGACAAGAAAAAGAGAATAAGAAATGGATAAGCTTAAGAGCAGCCAGCCCTCCTTATACCAGATAAATTCATTCCAAAAATCATCAAGCTAAAACGTTTGAGAGGGCAGGAATGATATACCATAGCATAAAACAGGTAACAGAGCGCTGCAATGTTATCATGTCTACCTCGAATGCTTACACAATAATCACATCCAGAGAGAATGCACAGGTCAATGAATTGATCCATATCCAGATTCATCTCCTCCAAGATCTAAAAGTCATGAAAGTAAGAAAAAAAAATTTAAGCAATCACAATGAATAGACCTTTATAAGTACCTTGGAAATTTCAAATTCCATGACTGGAACGTCTCTTGAGCTGGGATCCATCAAATGGCGAAGAAATCTAGGAGCTCCAAAGTAAGGGAATCCACATCTTCAGAAGCAACTGCATAAACCTTAAAAAAAAAAATTACAGCTAAAGCACCATTCATGGTAGATGAATTCTGGTTACCACAGAGCGATTAAGCAATGATAGGAATTCAAAGTCAGCAAAATTCCTTGGACAAAGATAGCTTAGTAAAGAGCACATCAAATGTAAATGACTATGCAGAAGAAGACATCAGACAAGTGAACAAGCATATGTGTGAGTGAAAAAGGAAATTAAATCATGTTAAACGATAGGCTATCACGGGAAAACAATGAACAATTTGGTATCTAAGCTTTTTGTTAGAAATAAAAAAGAACAAACTTTTCAGACAGAACAGTAACCTCAACTGCTCGGACACCCATAAGCCTCAATAGTCTCTTGCAGTCTTCATTGTGCCGTTGTGTCACCTGCAAGGGTATCAAAGCCATGTACTACAAGTGCATGCTTATGTGTGTGCATGAGAGAGAGAGAGAGAGAGAGAGAGAGAGAGAGAGAGAGATGCATATACCGCAATGGCTACTGTCAACTCCTCTGAGGCATCTGCCCTCTTTGAAAAACTGCTCAGACACTCATCTAAGGTAACTAAACGTATTCATAGGTAATTCCAAAAACGAGAAAAGAGAAGTCTACATAGCAATAAAGTACCGTTTGGCAAGCTCTTGCTTCTTCAAATCAGGAGGTTTACCATCAAACACGTAGCTATTGTAACAACAGGAAAACATAATTCAGAGAAGCACGAGCTTCATTCTCCCAGTATTCTATCCCAATGAAAACAAAGGTGGTAATCGCGTTATCCACGCCTCCAACAGCCTAATCGTCCAGTAAAACATGCCTTGCAGATGACTACACAGGAAAGCAAATCTAAAGGCAGCTCAAAGTCAACACTTTCCAAGCACAAAGACCACATCGCAAGTACTGAACAATGTGATATGCTCATATACATAAAACTGAGTCCAAGAGATAACATCCGAAGCATCAAAACATAAGGCTAGTGTACCTGGTGACTTCACCGGCCTCATTGGTGAGCATCTGAGTCCCCTTCCTCCCAACCATAACCTAATCCACCAATCAAAAGAACCGAAAAACCCCAAACACTCAAGATCCAAATCCCACCCGACACCGAAACGCACAATCACAAACATCGATTCACAAAAAGCAACTTAACGAAGAACTGATAGATGCTCCTGCTGGCATCGACGGCAATCCCCCGGCCGAAGTAGCTCTCGAGCATCTGCTCCTTCATCGCCTTCGGGGCACTGTCCGCCAGTAGCTTCGTCAGTCCCTACCGAAATCAATGGACGAGACTCAATGAACAACACATGGAAATGATCGGATTGAAGACGACTGAGGTCGAACTGAACTACCACGATGCCCATATCGGGGAGAGAGAGATCGTTGTAGTGAAATCGAGGGATGAAATCGAAGCTGCTTGGGATCGGATGAATCGAATTACAGGGGTTTCGAGCTCTTCTGCTTCCCTCCTCATTTTGGAGGCTATCGCGTTTTGGGATGAAGCGTGGCAGTCACGCGCAAGTGTCGCGAGTGGGATGCTGTTAAAAATTTCTTCTTTTTTTTTTTTTTAATTTCTGGGCTCGTATCAATCGTGAATTTACCAATTTTGATCTAGCAGGACTTTATTCTCTTTCGGTCACCCTTGTTGCGTCACGGTCATGAACGTGGACAGCACAGGAGACCAGCGCGTGCTAAAGGGAGAAGAAGATAGCTGGGGCCGGGCTCTGCTTTCTTTTCACTTTTGGGCTCAAGTCATGGGCTAAAGAAAGGAAAGAAAACTGGGCCTAAAAAGAAGGGAAACGATGGGGTGGAAAAAAAGGAACACTGGGCCAGATGCAAGGGTTTAGCCCGCCCAAACTCACTTAAAAATGGACTAGCTAAAACTAGGCATCGACCCGATGCATATTTTTTTTTTGTCTATTTTCCTTTTTTTTTTTTTTGCAAAATAGATGGACACCTAAACGGTTGACAAAAATTCAAGTTTCAACATTCGACTTTTGATCATTAAGAACAACTGGTTGTTCTTTACTCTCTCCAAGCTTGAGCCACTAACGTCTGATTCCCGACACCTAAATTTTCATTCAAAGACTTCTCATTCATTTAATAAGAAAACTAGGATCAAATTCCATAGAGTTTAATCCTAAACAAGAACATCAATCTTGCATAGTCTTGTATTTGCAGTTGTTGTTGTATTTCTTCGCATTTAGATAAGAGACATTTAAATTTTGGGTGTAAAGCATTTGCATCGAATAAAACATAGATACGGTTGCTAGTGTTTTTGGGATTGGCTCAATAGTTTGCCCAATATGCAAAAATGAGTCTTAAACTCACTTGAGATTTTACAACCGAGCCCATGCAAGCCCCGCCCTAAGTTAATCAAACTCAGCCTAATGAAGGGGAAGGAAGCGGGCCATTCAAATTTCAATCGGCCGACAACCATTTTCGAAGCCAATTCCAGTCTGAACACTTAAGATGGAAGGAAGTTTCTTGTTCAGCTGCACGCGTAGAAAGTGGAAGAAAAGGAAAGGGAGAATCAAAGAAGGAAAGGGGCGTGCAGTTCCCATCTTGACAAAGGGACCAATCTCGGCATTGAGGGACTCGGATTCCTGGCCGAAGGAAAACAAGAAAATATGGACGCAAAAAAGCAAGAGGATTCTCGGTCAACTGGGGCGGCCATTTTTCCAGCATATAATCATTGCCGAAAGAGAGCTCGAAAAAGTAAAGGTGTAAGCTTTCTCCATGGCCAAGAAAGAGAAATACAGAGAGAGGATTATGGTCGCCAAAGGAGAGAAAACTTTTAACAAAAAGAAGAGAAAAACAGCGAAGTGCATGGCAAAAGAAAAGAGAGGAAAAGAAGAACAGAGGAGGCAGATTGTCGTGGAGCAGAGAGCTCTAAGGGCATGCGTGAGAAGGTGACAGACCAAAAGATGCAATTTCACCATTTGATTTAATTTCATAGCATGTACATTCCTTTAAATACAGTATTCTACGATATTTAATGATGAGTGTATAATTTAAAACCATTAGCATAAACTTCCATTTTATGATTGAGATTTTTACATTGTTAATATTTCGTATTATTCATGTATCTAAATATAAGTTATGATCAGTGAATTATAGAGCAAGTAATTATCATTAAAGCTAATAATTTATTACAATCGTTCAATCAATAGTACATGTGGAAGCTAGGTAGATCTTGAAACCCACCTTAGAACTTGTGATATGATAGGTTTCGGAATATGCAGAATATGTTTCAAATTTCAAAAAATGAGGAATTTGTTCTGATGAGTAGATCCCAAGTTCCATTTAAAACTTTTATGAAATCTTATGGAACTTAGAAGCACTCATCCTTCCTCACATATTTGATGGATAAGGATCACTTGGCATCTCACTAACATGTCCAGAATCAACATCTATGAGTAGACTGCCTTTTGCTTTTTGGTGTATCTTTCAAATGTGATAAACAGGCAAGCATTTCCTTGAACATTTCGGTTACCGCTTGCCATTGTTTATTCAACCCTTTTTTGTTTCCACATTTAACCATCAAATCCAAATACCTAGCAATACCGCAAGAGACGAAGACCACATTCTCTTATTTTCACACTCATGACAACAAAAGATATTTACAATCAATTTTTCTTGCTATAAATCAAATTAAAACACCATCTTTGAATTTCCCTATCCTAGTTTTAAAAATTTGAGATGTTTGACTAAATCAAGTCCTGATTTCAAATTCTAAAACATTGAAAATGAGAAAAAGTGTAAAGTTAAAGTAAAAAGATGTCTATATATATTGATAAAATTACGAATGGAAAGCCTCCCTTCAAATTAACGCCTATTATCTGTTTTATATCCTTTGGACAATGACCTTTTGCCGGTAATATAGGATTAGAAAAATTCATTTATGAAACAATGTTACAACTTATTGGATACATTTGTAATGTACATTTACCAGTCTTTCACACATGCAGAATATTGCGTGTATGTTGTATATGGTCAATTTATTTTTAGAATCTTGATATCGTGTACAGAAAGGCCTTTAGTTTATTTGTCTCTCCCAAGCATATGTTGAATATATTGTTAATATAATTCAAATAATATATTCACATACAAGCCCAATAGGTAAAAGCATGGTTGTTTGGGCCCATATGGACTGGAGCTCAATAACTTGCATATATATAAACTCTAGGATTTCCCTACGTTAGAGGTAACACTAGTGAGCGTTCCAAAACTTGACATCTCTTGGTGTAATACTTCAAGTAACATAAAATACTTTCTTCTCTCTCAAACCTATAACCTCCAACATTCTTGAAGTATTAGCTAGGGGTGTCAAAAAGACCCGGGCCGACCCGACCCGACCCTAAACTTAGGGTATTTTAGGGTCGGATCAAAATCTTGTCCAAGTATGGAGCCGGGATCATTTAGAGCCGGGTTGAAACGGGTCAGGTCGGGTCAGCCCTAGCCTTTTTTTTATAAATGTAATGTATTCTTAGAGTTTTGTTAGAAAATACCTAAACACCTGACTCGACCCGACCCGATTTTTTTTGTAGGGGTCTAGTGCGTTTCGGGTCGGGTCGGGTCATAGTGTGACCCTTTATGATTGGGGTTGGGTTTGGTAACATAAAAACCCGACCCGACCCGACCCATTGACACCCCTAGTATTAGCTTTGTGTGTCAGATTTGAGCGAGTAAAGTGTCTTTTTGAAGATTTCATCAAGACGAATTCACATGTATAATCTACTTTCAATTTCGACGATGGTATTGGGCAGGATCTGAGTTTGAAGATTCAGGTGATCGAAATCTTTAATTCAAAAACCCAAAAATTATAGCCAATTTTAGAGGGTGAAACCACTTGGGCTTTGTTCTACTCGTTGATACGAACGTTTTGAGTGGTCACTCGTGTCGATCGAAGGTCAGACGAAGAAGTTACGGCACCTGGAAGTTTCCATTGGAATTTTTCAGCGAATTTTCAGTGAATTTCGGTGATGAATTTCTAGTGAATATCGGCGAAAGGGGCAGTCCATCTTAAGGTTTTTGGGCACTCCAGATCTATTTTTTGGGGTTTGTTTTGGCAAGCGGTTTGATTAAGGTTAAGAGAGTTATTCGACTTTGTGGTTCCAAAGACTTCAAGGTGCACTCTTTCTAACACTTTGCTCTGATTATAATGGCAAAGCGTAGTTCCTATGATATTCTAAAGTTGTAATCTTTTGATGTTACTGAATTTCATGGATGGAAATTACATGTCCAATTCGGCATGAAAGAACGTGAGATATTCTATATTGTGTTAAGTGACTTTGCATCTATCATTGAAGATGTGGATGAATATCAATGGAACAAAGATGAAGATTTTTGTAGAAATTACTTATTGAACTCTCTAAATCATAATCTGGCTATGACTTATAGTGAATATAACACAGCGAAAGAGATATGAGATCACTTGAATGCTCATTACCAAAAACAAGAGGGGCTTTCTAAAACTCTATTAGCGGAGAAATTCTTTGACTTTAAATTCACTATAAATTCAAGCATTACCTCCCAGTTAGTTGAATTTGAAAACATGAGGAACAAAATGAAAGATGATAACTTTGATATGTCCAATAATCTTTTTGTCGATCTTGTATTAAGCAAGCTACCAACTGAATGGAGTTCTTTCAAGACTGAAATGCACAGACTGAAGGTACAAATGGGACTGGATGAATTAAAGAGGTATATTTACATTAAGGATCAAAACATTACTAGAAAGAGTTTGGAACAAATAGGACAATAACAGTCAGTTGCCAATTTAGTTTCATACTCCAATAAACTTCAGAAAAAGTTCAAGTCACCAAAATGTGAATCCTCTTTACAGTTAGAGGCCAAAAAGACTATTTCCAAAAGGAAGAAGAATGGCAAGTACCATAATTGTGGAAAGTGGAGTCATTGGGCAGCAGAGTGTAAGTTACCAAAAAAGCTAAAGGATGACACACCACAAAATAAGGCTAATATGCTAATTAATGAATCTGAGCCTTGGGCCTTTGTTGGAATGATGGAGAATGGAAAGGCCTGTGTCTCTTCTGAGTGGTGGTTGGACAGTGGCACTACTTGTCATGCTACAAATGACAAGAACTTACTCAATGAGGTTACAGAAATAAAAGACACTGTGGAAAATTGCAATGGTGGTGAAGCAGATGTGACTCATGCTGGAATTGCAAACTTGGTGCTTCTTCGAGTAAATTACTAACTCTGAAACATGTTAGAGTAGTACATTTACTTAAAAAGAATTTGATATCTATGAGTTTACTTTATAAAGCTAGTATGTCTTTTTCAACTATGAATGATAGAGTAACTTTATCTGTTAACTTATGTTATTTCGGTTGTGCATTCATGATTAATAGTATGTATAGGTTGAGTTTAAATACTGATAGCATGAACCATGTGAATTCTACTTTGATTGATCCAAAGTTGCTACATAATAGACTTGGACATGTGAATTACAGGAAAATGCAACTTCTAGCTAGAACTCACAACATTCCATTAGATACTTCTATTCGATTTGACAAATGTGAAGTATGTGCACAGGCTAAGATCACTAGAAAACCCTTTAAATTGGTTTTTAAAAGCACACAACTTCTTGAGCTAATACATTCTGACATTTGTGACTTTAGAAATTACATTACTAGAGGTGGTCGGAAGTATCTAATAATATTCATAAACGATTTTTCTAGATATTGTCATGTCTATTCATTGAAATCGAAAGATGAGGCTTTTGAAAAATTTAAGATTTTCAAGTCTAGAGTAGAAAATCAACTCAACTTAAAAATTAAGAGATTTATGAGTGATAGAGGAGGAGAATATATAATGACAAGGTTCAATGAATTTTGTGCTTCAGAAGGTATAATACTTGAAACCACTGCTCTTTATTCACCCTAATCAAATGGTGTTGCCGAGCGTAAGAATAGAACGTTAACTGAAATGTTAAATTCTATGTTATTTATAGCTGGCATGCCTTCCTCCTACTGGGGAGAAGCAATTCTAACTGCTAATCATATATTGAACAGGTTGCCGCACTTTAAGTTGTTTATGACGCCTTATGAGATATGGCATAAGCGCCCTTATAGATATGATACTCTTAGACTTAGGGCTGTATTGCTTATGTAAGCATACAAGATCCCAAGAGACCTAAGGTGGGACCTAAAACCATTACTTGTGTATATCTAGGTAGTGCAGAAGATAGTGCTGCAAATAGGTTTTTAGATTTATCTACTAACACAGTGATAGAATCTAGAAATGTAGTGTTTTTCAAAAACAAGTTTATCAAAGATCAAGACTTGAATGTTTCTGGATCTACAGATATAATTTCAGAATCTCCTGTAGAATCTGAAACGGGTCCTTCTAACACTAATTCCACACAGTTAGCTGTTGAACAATTTCTAGTTAGAGTATTTACAAGAGAGAGAGTTTCCAAAAGTTTTGGTAATGACTTTGTTACTTACTATCTTGAGAATGATCCATTCTCTTATCAAGAAGCAATGGAGTCTAGGAAATCCTTATAGTTGGCAGAAGCCATATATGATGAAATGAGCTCTCTGTTGCAGAATCACACTTGGCAGTTAGTAAATTTGCCAAAAGGGGCTAAGACTATAGGCTATAAATGAGTATTGAAAAAGAAACTGAATAGTAATGGATCAATAGCCAGATACAAAGTACATTTAGTAGCTAAAGGTTATAAACAATAGAGTGGAATAGATTATTTTGATGTCTATTTACCTTTGTGTCATCTATCAACTATAAGAATTCTTTTTGCTTTAGCATCTATTGAACACTTTATAGTGCATCAAATGGATGTAAAAACAGCTTTCTTAAATGGAGAGTTAAATGAGGAAATTTACATGGAACAACCGGAAGGATATGTTATAAAAGGTCTTGAGGACAAAGTTTGTAAATTAAACAAATCCTTGTATGGTTTTAAGCAAGCATCTAAGATGCGGCATCCTAAATTTGACAAAGTGGTAAAGAGTTATGACTTTCAATCTAGTTATTCAGATAAATGCCTTTACCATCGTTTTATGTCAAATAAGATAGTCATCATTTGCTTGTATGTTGATGATATGTTAATTCTTAGTTCCGATCATTCTGTAGTGAGTGACGTGAAAGCTATTTTAGCTAGAGAATTTAACATGAAAGATCTTGGTATTGCTAATACCATTCTTGGCATGAAAGTAAGCTTTAAACGGCAAGTCACCTCCTTTAACCAGACTCATTATATTGAGGAACTACTTTCTACTTGAGGATACGATAAGTGTAAACTGAGTGAGACACCATATGATTATAATAATAGATTGAGTCCTAATGAAGGAACCGGTGTGGATCAGTTAAAGTACTCGAAATTGATTGGTAGTCTCATGTATGCTATGAGTTGCACTAGACCCAACATAACCTTTACAGTTGGCATGTTGAGTCGTTTCAATAGTAATCTAGTAAAGAGCATTGGGATGCTCTCAATAGGCTAATGAGATACCTTAAAGGTACTAAAGATTATGTTCTCTATTATTCTGGTTATCCTCCAACTGTGAATGGATATTCTGATACCTCATGGTGTTCAGATATTGGAAATAGTAAGTCCATTAGTGGATATATATTCACTTTAGGTGGAGCTGCTATTATTTGGAAATCCAAACGACAGACTTGTATTACATTATCATCTATGAAATCATAAATTTTTGCATTAGCTGCAGCCGGTGAAGAGGCCGAGTGGATAAAGAATCTGATTATGGATATTTCTTTGACTCGGCTAAAGATTAATTCTTTAAGCCTATTATGTGATAATCAAGTAGCTGTCCGATGCTCTCTTTAATTCAAAATGAAGACATGTGAGACTGAGACATGCGTTGTTGAATTATCTGAGAGAACAAGGGGTTATCACCTTGATTGATGTGAGATCGAAGGATAACATAGCCGATACTCTCACTAAAGGTATGCCTAAAGATCGATTATTCAAAATAGTGGGGGAGATGGGGTTAAAGACTATACAGGCAAGTCTTAATTATCATTTACTTACCTTCTAATTGTGTGTTTTGAATTATCGAATCTTCTTTTATTGGCCATAATGATAAGCACAATTTATATATGTTTTATCGATGTTCACAGTTGTTGACTAATTTGAAAACGGTAAGTTGTCTTATTCCAAACTTGATGAAGATGACTTTAACCAAATTCAAATATTCTATTAGAGGAGCTTGTATAATTCCAAACTTGATGATACAATTCAACTAAGTTGGACAATCCTTTTGGTTAAATGATCTCATTCCAGACATGATGTTAGATTATTTGACTTTAAATAATCAGTAACTGTGACATTCTAAATTGAAACATAGCAACAGTTGTTTACATAAGAAGCCTGTTGGTCTTGTTCTTAATTGAAACTTGATATTATATGACTAGATTATTGTAAGTGATTTGACTATCGGTCTTGTTCTTTGAAACTAGACAATAGTTGTTTTCCTACAAATAAACTTAAGTTAATGGTTTTTTGTAAATCACATTGTTTAGGTCTTGTTCATAATTTATGAAATTGGCTTGATGCTTATAAACATGATATTATGATGCTTTATGACATCAATATATGTTCTTCTCTGCCTGATGGAATGGTACTAAATTTTTATTTAAATGATTTAATTCATAATAATATGAAATTCATATTTGATATTTTACAAGGGATGGCAGAGATGGAGGAGAGTTTTATAAGTGGAATCTTGACCAGGATGATCTACTTGATGAATGAAGATATATTATTTAGAGCATGTGGAGATTTGACAGTTTATTTGCTATTGCTTGTTTTGATGGAGTCCATTTATTTGAGACTTGCATTTTGCTATCTCTATTTTGTGAACATTATTATGCTTGTTTCTTATATCTGTAAGGCTTTGGACTATTTTGACTGGCCTACTTATATTTGATTCTTATGCATATATATTAGTTGTGAACCGAGTCTGAGATTTATTTTGGATGTTAGAATTTGGATGAATTTAGACTGAATCTAAAACTCCTAATACTAATTTTGATTTGTTGATCTCAGGATAGATTTATGATAATAATGATTCACTTATTTTGATTACTGTTGAAAAAAAAAAAAAACTTGTTGACTGATTCAAGTTGATTGTCTTGGACTGAATGTGGATGATTTCTGTTTGTTTGAACATTACACTGACCATCGTATTGGATTGTGCTGTATGGTGAACATAGAAGGAGATTGTTGGATATATTGTTAATATAATCCAAATAATATGTTCACATACAAGCCCAATAGGTAAAAGCATGGTTATTTGGGCCCATAAGGGCTGGAGCCCAATAACTTGCATATATATAAACTCTAGGGTTTCCCTACGCTGGAGGTAACACTGTTGAGCATTCCAAAACTTGACGTCTCTTGATGTAATACTTCAAGTAACATAAAACACTTTCTTCTCTCTCAAACCTATAACCTCCAACAACATAACCCTCCAATTGAATCTCACTACCACCACTTAGATAGTCTCCGCCATGATTCACCATGAAAGACTTCAAATCCTAGAATCATGTCGTTGAATCGATGCCAATTGTGACTTGACTCCACCGTGGATGAAAACCTCACGTGTTGCGATGCACAACTCATCCAAATCTTTGCCTTCATAACCCACTGTACTTCGGTGCTTGTTACCCAACAAACCACCCATCAGACAGGTAATTGTCCTCCGAGTTGAACACTGGAAACAGAGACTCGGATCGCTGCCACATGCGGCAACACGGTCAAGACCACAAACCTAACTAGTTCTTGTGTTACTAGTCTTTTTCTGATCCGTGCCAGCTTCGTGCCTATGCTTGGGCTTTGCTCTATCCTCAGAAAGATGATGTCAGCATCAAGTAACCACCATATCATTTGTGCCACTCACCGCTCCACATCATCATAACATCATTGTTATTAGAGCTGGCAATTTGTGGCCACGTACCATGATCGGGTTTTGTAATCTTGTCAAGCATTCCAAAAGTGGACTTATCGAAAACTGGTTCGGGTTTCGGTTTGTGAGTCAACTGGTTGAACCACCCATCGGGCCTCCAGATCGATAAGAAAGAATTTATTGATATATATTAGAGTCTGGCAATTAGTACCAAAAAGAGCGCTTATGTGTTTAGGTGCATCTTGAGCGTAAATGATATGTGGGGAAGTTTCGTGAAAAGACTTGATTATCTCTTGTTTAATTAATACTTAAAAAGAAACCAAGGGCAATCTTGCAAGAAAAAAAGTGAACGGGGGGGGGGGGCTGTTGACCTCATAAACACTTAATTTTTTACCAAGGTTTGACTAGATTTTGATCGAAAGTTAACATTGTTAAGATTATGATCAAAGGGCACAAGTGGATTGTGCATTGTAAGAGTTTTCCAATGATGCCTACTTTGTCCAAATCGGACAATCGGATTGCTGGACGTATTATCGCAACAGACGCCTGATCTTTTGGAAGTTCTTAAAGGAAATGAGCTGCAACTACCTTTTGATCTTTTGGATGTTGTTAAAGAAAATGAGCTGCGACTACCTTTTAAAGTATGCTTGAAGATAAGAAAATTTAGTGATCTGATCTTGAAGGCAACAGAGCCTTCAATTGTTTTGTTTGACATTCATGATGACTGGCTAAAGAGTATACTAGAATACACTTCTTTCTCTCATTTCATTATATTTCTTAGTGCTCTTCATGTGAACAATGAAAGCTGAAATGTTACTACTACCTCATAAGACAGTTGTCACTCAATCTCATGATATCTAACCGCCTCTCATGGATGATCAGTGGACGAAGGAAGTGCAATCCTTTAAATTTTTTTGCTAGCTGAAAATTCTTCAATTTAATAATACTACACTCTTCACGATACATGTGGCAAATTTTGCCAAATGAAATAGTTATTTTTATGTGAAATGTTATAATGACGACGTATGACTACAGCATTTTTATATTGACGACAATCTTTCGCCTCTTTTTGTTAATGACATTCATTATTTTCAGGTTATTATATGTTTGTAATTAATGAATGGTATTGCATGTGTTTTCTTCTTGAGTTCTGTCGTGCATATGCTGTTGACGTTGCAATCTTCTGGCAGGTGAAAGTAAACAATCTTCTTTATTCTCTTTGTGGGGTTAAACACATCATATGTGTCATAACTTTTATACTATGCTTATTTGAGTGTCATAAGTTTTTTCAACTACTTAAGTACTTTGACTTCTAAAAGACGTATATTTAAGTGCCATAACTTTTAAAAAACTTTGACCCAGGTGTCGGAAATACGATGTGACTTGGCACTTGTGATGAACTTTTTTTAAAAAATTTATGATAATCAAGTGATCGATTATTCAAATAAGTATTGTACAAAAATTATAAAACTCAAGTGATTGAAAAGAACTTGTGATTCTCAAGTGATTGCTAAACAAAAGTTACCACATTTATGGTGCCCTTTTTTCCCTCTTCATGTATCTTGATTTCATTTTATATCCTCTATTTTTAAAGTTATGAATCTCTGATTTAAAATTTGTCATTAAATGGATGGTGCAAGGAAACTCCTAGTACGATGACCTGTTGACTGATCAATGAAACTTGCAGGAAATTTCCGGTATGACTTGGAAACCGCGTTCTACTTTTTGGCATGTCCTTTAAATGTGACTAATGGACGAGAATTTATTGAACAATTTTGTAAACTGCGTCCGAGGAAGATTCTTCAGTGAAGGTTCCTCATCTCGCAGCCCAAGATGAAGGAAGACTTTGACCTGTTTCCCCTCGCCAGTCTTTTCTTTTGAGTAGGTTTTGTCGGTTTTTGCCTTATCACTTTCTTCGCAACTAAGCAAGTGAGACGGGGGAAGAATTTTGACTTCTTTGGTCGGAAGAAAAAAAGAGGAAAAGAAGAGGAAAATGCAACGAAGCGAGCAAAGATATTAGAAGACTTTGGCTTGCTTTCCCGAGTTACACGCTATGAAGTAGATTAGCTAACAATGATGATTTGGGACTCGTGAGCTTTCCAGACAGATTAACTAATCAGTATTCATTTAAATTTGATAATTCGTCACCCCTTCTGAATACCTTCTTTTAAAGTTTAAATTTAAAATTTAAGATAAGCGAATTGCAAATTCTCATGATTGGATTACAATTTATAAAATAGTTCATATTGAGAATTTGCAAATCAATCCATTTTATAAATAAGAAACATATTATTCGGGGCACTCTATATTCACTGCATTGCTAAATCTGATTATCTAGGCTATTTTACAGCTTAATTTCCAAAATCAAGCTGATTTCACTGCAATCACCTTATTTTTAGTGGGATGCTACATATATTTGAGTTTGATTTTGTGTATTCTTTATTATTATGATCCGCAATTTATCAAAACTCACAAATATTCGAAATATTGTCAGAGTCCTTTATGTAGCTGTATTTATGTTTAATCTGTGGTATCCTACTATTTCCATATTGGTTTGGGATCTAAATGTATATACTATAAATGATCATTTGAAAAGGTAGGGCATAGTCAAGCATTCAAAATTTGTCATATTATTTTGTAGCTAAGAAATAATGTGAATAACTCTTTTCAATCTCTTACATCATCGTAATTGCTTTTATTGGTAACACCGGCCACGTAATACTCATAAAAAGAGGTTAAGATCATGACACATATGTAATAATTTTAATTTAAGTAAATAAATTAATTCCAAATAAGGTTAAGATTCCGATATAATAATTTTGATTTGTTAATTACATTAATTCCAATAACAGATAAGTCTCTTCACTTAAAAGCTATTAATGTGTTTTTCTTAATATTAATGGTGTTTTTAAAGAACTCACATCTTAATATTTATTTTGGGAATTTCGGTGGCCAAACCAATGCAAAACAGACAAGATATACATAAACATGAAACAAATTAATCAAATGATTAAGGAATAGACCAGACCAATTTGATAATTCATTGCCTCCTCTCATCACCTTCTTCTAAATTTTTAATTTAAAATTTAAGATAAGCAAGCTACAATTTTAAAATGTAGAAGAAAATATATCAAGCTACTCATGGTTGGATCATAATTAATAAAATATTTTGTATTGAGAATTTTGCCAATCAATCCATTTTATAAATAAAAAAATGTATTGGTGTTCCTCTCACTCTACATTTACTCAATTGCTAAATCTGTTTATCTAGGCCGTTTCTCAATTTAATTTCCAAAATCTAGTTGTTTTCACTGAAATCATCTTATTTTGAGTGGTTTGCTAGATTATTTGATTTGATTCTGTGTAATCATCACTAACATGATCTGTGATTTATTGAACCTCACAAATATTCAGAATATTGTTAGCATCTTTTATAGAGTTGTCTTTATGTTTAATGTGTGCTATCATATATCTTTCAATATTTGTTTGGGATCTAGATCTATATACTATGAATAATCATTTGAAAAGGTTAGGCATAGTCAAGCATTCAAACGTTTGTCACATTATTTTGTAACTGAGTAATAATGTGAATAACTCTTTTCAATCTCTTATATTGCTTTTGGTGGTAACACCAGCCACATATACTTTATATAGTGAGGTTAAGGTTATGATACATATGTATTAATTTTAATTTAAGTAAATAAATTAATTCCAAATATGGTTGATAATCTGATACATATATAATAATTTTGATTTGGTAATTACATTAATTCCAATGACAAATAAGTGTCTTCACTTAAAAGCTATGTGTTTTTCTTAATAGTAATGGTGCTTTTAAATAGAATTCGCATCTTAATATTTTAGTTTGGGAAATTCGGTGGCCAAACCGATGCAAGATAGACAAGATATACATGAACCCGAAACAAATAAATGAAAAGATGAAGGTGCACCAAGGAATGGAACAAAGGTGCTAACTATATTGAATGAAGTACTATTAGAATGCCGTGCTCTTTCCACTCCAACTAAAACACTCCTTAACACTGTTTTGTGCATATTATCTTTTGTGGGGAGATGTGTTAGATTTGTTCTAAGCCTGTAGCATTGGTGTCAATTGAGTCCTAAACTTTTTTAACTTGGTGTTAATTCAATCCTAAACTATTTAAAGATGCCAATTCAGTCCTAAACCATTTAATTGTGCCAATTCAATGATTCCGGTTAATTTTGGCTAAGTACTGAATTGACACTAAGTCAAAAGGTTTAAGACTAAATTGAAATTAGCTCAAAAGATTTAAGATTAAATCGGCACCATTAAAAGATTTAGCATTGAATTGGCACCAAGTTAAAAAGTTTAAGACAAAATTTTAAAAGGTTTAGGACTAAATTGACACCAATACAATAAGTTCAGAACTTTTCTGACACTTTTCCTATCTTTTGTGTATCCAATTTTCTAGCATCCTTCCCTTATGATTCGCGAAAGTGTTCTTTTAGTGCGCCCCTCCGTTTGTTTGGCTTCTTCTCTTCCTTATTATATGGTCAACACAGTGTTTTGACCATACAATAGATATGTATTAAAATTATAAGTGCAATTGTTATGTGTTCTGTAAATCATCAACCTGATCATGTCATCTGCATTAGGGCAAGGGAAGGGATGGACTAATAAAAAAGTGTAGAGACCATGTCTAGCCCAACATTTTTCTCACAAGAAATCATTTGATGACATGTTTTCAAGAATTTGTTGATAAAGAAGACAAATTGATGGATAGTTGCCTCAATTGAATCACATATCTCAACCTTAAGATCGAAAAATCTCATATCACAATGAAAATAACAACAAGGTAATCAATTTAATAGAATTTAGAGTTGAGACTTAGTCAATTAATTGACTCAATTTACTAAATCGAAAGCTATGAGACCCCATTATCTTTTTTTGTATAGGTAACATGTCACATCTCAAGAAGGTAAATGGAATCAATTTATCTTTACTAAATATCTATTCATATAATGTCTAGCGTACTTTATCCCAATACTGTAATAAGTTTTCTTATGCATGATAATGTTCTGAAGAGAGGCTCGTTTATGAAGTTTTTTGATAAACAATATGCATCATCAAGTCAATCTCAAATGGCGCACCGATGTAATTTTACTAATTACTTTATTTAGAAATATATTACTGTATTGTCATATGAAGTAATCTCAGGTTTCTCGCTTTGTTTTAACTTATTACTTAGTCATGGGGATAATTATACAAATGGTAGCTGAATTGAACTTTAGTTCTATATGCAATATCGTCCTCTGAGCTTTAAATTTATTTGATATAGTCTCTAAAATTTTGTTAAATGCTCAATTTACTCCTTAAACTATATGAAAATATTTAATGATATCTTTTCATTAATTCAAATTTGAGTTCATATATATATATATATCAATTAAAAAATCGTAAGGTACAAAAGTAAAAAAAAATCTCTAACAACCTATATTTGCTATTCATTTAAAAAATTTGCATATTCAAGAGAACAAAAAAATATGCCAACATAGAATAATATTAAAATAAACACCAGCAACTTGATATTTGGTATTTCATCTTTTTCCCACACGCAGTGCATGTACACAATTTTCCGAGACCATTAGATTAGCCCATGAATTTAAGATCAAAATTGTCAATTATAGAAGGGGAGAACATGAATAACCGGTACAACCGGGTGTTAGTTGTTTTTAATAGAATGAATGGCACCATCACATTCGATAGTGATAAATCAAGTCTTTAAATAGCCTCGGACATCTGGTTGATATTGAAAAAGTTGATGATTAATGTTAATTTCATGGAAATATTCCACATTATGTGGAAAAATTACCAAAAAGATCTTCAATTTATGGTATAGATGCCGACACATTGCCTAAACTTTTTAATTTGGCCACATTAGTTTTAAACCCTTTGATAATTTACTAATTTAGTCATTTTGGTTAATTTGGCTAGAAATCATTGACGCGGGCCTTAACTAACTTACGTGAAATGACATATGCTGAAGTAGACAATTTTTACAATTTTTCAAAAAAATTGAATTTTTAATTCTTTTTTTTTTTCATATTGTTTCCAACGACCTTGGGCAAGGGCCTGCAAGCCTTTTGTAACATCCTAAAATTCGAGCCCTTTGAGGGAGAAATGAACGTTAATTTCGCTAGTGCATTATTAGTTGATCTTACTTGAAATTGATCACTTCTGAGATATTGACCTTGAGGGGAAAGGCTAATGAGGACAGAACTCGTGCGACTAAAGAACTTGACTTGGGAAAATGACTCGACCGTAAGACTTGCGTGAAGACGATCCTGTAAATATGCAGGCTGATTCCAAGGACGAATAGAAGTCAATTCACAGATAGAAATAATGGGACGACGGGTGATTCCGTCTGCTATTATCGAACTCGTGAACGGCCCTATGTCGATCCTTGATAATCGTGTACTTTGAAATAAGAATCGATCCTTCACAATTTCATGCAGTTAATGACGTCCATGTGTCGAGAAGTCTTGAACGTGAATTGGCATGAGTCGCTTACGCGTGAGTCCTCGAAACCGCCTGCCAATCTGAGTAGTACCAAAATGGCATTCGGGCAAAATTGACAAGGCATGAGAATCCAAGATTGGATTTCGAATTTTCAGGAACGTCCGGGACGGACTTTTGGACAATGCTTCTTAGACAATCGACAGTGCCGATTGAGCTGAGTATTCAGAAAATGGATTTTTGGACCAAGGAAATGAGCCTACGAGGACGTGGGCCAGGCAAGATCAGTGTGGACCTCACGCCTAAGGTGGGATAGCCGCCATGGAAGGCCTGAGGCAAGCAAGTGAGCTTGTTGGACCAAACTGACCCATTTACCCTCCCGAGCCCATTGCCTAAATTTGAGCCAATTCGAGCTCAACAAATTCCTGAGCCAATTCCTATTCATTTTCTAGCCCGTTTCCTAGGCCCGTCTTTCATTTTCAGCCCAATAGCAGATTGGGAAATGTGCAAGGTGGAAATGACGAAAATGCCCTTAGATATTTTGAAGAAAAGTCAAAAGAAGAGAGAGAAGATGATGTCATCTTGCCTTGGAAGTTGAACCAAGTCATTAATGGCCTTAATTGAGGCCCATCTCTAGCTCTCACCTCCCTCTCTCTCCTCCTCCTTCAGCCCTCACAAACTGCACATTCTCTCCCCTTGTTTTCCCTTCCTTCCTGCAATTTCAACTTCTGACCTCTCACCGAAAATCGAGTTATTCATGGCATTTCCATGTGAATCTCGGCTTGTACCACCCGCCGTTGTGCTCAGAAGACAAAAACTGTTTAGATAGCATCAGATGTTTGCCGAATGGAGCCGCCGGCTGATCCGTACGGCCTCTGGAAGTAGTTGCTCGCCGAACCGTCACTATAGCGGCAGCTTTGTCCAGTTTCACCTTTTCAGCCATTTTCCTCCCATTCCGACCCAACCACCGCCCATCCCAGCTTCCAGCAGTTCCACCTCGACCCC
Source organism: Corymbia citriodora subsp. variegata (assembly GCA_014858505.1). Lineage (NCBI taxonomy): Eukaryota > Viridiplantae > Streptophyta > Magnoliopsida > Myrtales > Myrtaceae > Corymbia > Corymbia citriodora. The sequence continues at coordinate 7,780 of MU090521.1, read as the reverse complement.
CAGGTGCCACCGATCACTACCCAATCACTCGCCGGAGCTTCGGGCAGCCCATTCAATTCTGGCCAGCCACTTTCCTCTTCAAGCAGTGCTATTTTCAAAAATTCAGGGGGATTTCGAGTTTGTTGCGGTTGTTCTCAACCCCGGGACCGCCTTGGATCGTCGTGGTAGAGGTCCCCGGGTGTCGGGTTTGTTGTCATCGCCGTTCCCGTGTCGCCAACCCGCTTAACTGGTGAGTTTAGCTCTAATCCCTATTTAGTGCTTAAACTTGCTTATGGTGGATTAGTTAGTGTTAATGTTGGTTTAGATGGTTTAATTAAGTTGTATTAGCCCTAAGATAGGTGGTTAGCTAGATGATTAAGATTAGATTAGTTTAAATTTGCTTATTAAGCTTAATTATGCTTAATGGTGGATTATGTGATTTTTGTGGATTAATTAAGCAGGTTTAGTTTAAATTGTTTGATTAATTATTTTAATTAATATTTTGTTTAATTTCTGAATTTTATTTATTAATCAATTAAATTATTTTATAATTTTGAATTATTAATATTTCTGAAAATTAATTATTTTGGGGAAAATGGTTTTAATTGAGTAATTTTGTGGGAAAATTACTATGGTATAATTTTCTAATGTCAATAGTATTTATATACTACATTATCAAATGACATTGGTTTTTTTAAAGAATGGTTTTATTAAATGAAATTATTTGGGTTGGATTATTAATTATGGGATTGGAAAATAATTATAAGTATTTTGTGGGACTTAAATTGTTTTTATCGGAACAATCGACTATAGTATTACATGCTTCTTATCCCTTATTTATAGGAATAGTTGATTATCATAGTCGTGAAGACACATGTTTATTTATTAATCAATATTGAGATGCGTGATTGGGTACCGTAATTATTGAGGTACGTGATGATTTTGGAAAAGCATGCAAGTACTGTGATGTTGATTGGTCCGAATTGATTGTTAGACTGTGACTTGAACCGCTGATTGTTGCAACTTTTGTGAATGATTGAACTACTATTATTGTATGTGATTGTTGGATACTGCTGCATGACATTATACGTGTGTTAATTGCAATGGCATGTCGTATGAGCATGAGCGATGTGCATTCACAACCAAGCAAAAACAAAGACAAGAATGAATTGTTTGCTGATGTGTTGCATGGTCAGATTAAAGTTGATAGCTCGATTGAGCCATATGACCGCCAATCCTTCAAGGTTGTGCTGTGACCATTGGGTCGCCTGACAGTGGTTAGATGTGAAGTCGCGGTTGAGGCTGGGCCCATGTTCCATAGAGAATGCCGTCGATAGGGGAAAGCCCGTGACATCACCGTGCCTCATGAGGAGGACGATGCCTAGTCTATGACTAGTTGACCGCCAACCATAAGGTTGTGCCGTGGCCTAGAGAGTCGTAATAATCGGAGCATATGTGTGGATGTGAGGCATGAGAAAGTCGTGTGAGATGCTCTGATTATTTGCATACTCTTAATGTCGTGATGATTTGACAGTCATGCAGGGTGTGGCAATGGCCAGGTGAGATCGCTTGTGACGCGACTCGCGTGTGATTGATGAACTATATCATCTAATGGCCATGTGCCTTGCTTGCGTTGTATGAGATTTGATGTGCAGGGTATGGCATACCAGGTAAGGTTGCATGCGAATCGAATAGTGTTTATTGGTTGACCATGGTGGTTGTTTGATTGTGGGTTGTCTGTTGTTGGTTGTTTGATTGCAGGTTGTCTATTGTCTATTGTTGGGTTGAGTGAGGGGTGGTTCTAGAGAGATACCGCAGGTTGAGTTGGCGTACTAACCGGGGCTTAGGAGGAGAACTCGCTGAGATTTTATCTCAACTCGTCGTGATTAACCATTTTCAGGCCTCTAGAATGGCGTACCCGCAGTGGAGAATCCTGCTCCCGCTCCACCAGTGATCGACCCGATGGAGCTTGAGTTCGATGGGTCCAAGTGACTGTGGTGTTGAACCCAAGGGTTCTTTTGTATAGCCGGATTAGCCTAGTTTCTTTTTGGTTTGGCTTAGAGGATGGATTGACCTTTTTTGTCGAGCTTCTAATTCGAAAAACGATCCTCCATTAGTTAATCCAATGAAGATGTATAAATGAGTAGTTTTTGTTTTTGTTGTTCATCCCTTTATCCCTATTTGATTGTTTGTTGGTCTGGGGATGGTTCATCTTTCGCTTGCACTTAACGAAAGATAAAATGAATAGTCGTCAACGGGGCCTAGGACGTCACTTTCAATTGACCATGGAAATGGGGTTGCCGCGAGCTTGAAAGTCGGGGTGTGACACCCTTGCCCATATCACAACTACAGGTGAGGGCCCCACCGAGATCTAACGAGGGCCTTTGTGCCCTTGCTTGCGATTGGCAAGAGCTTGGATGAGGGCCATGACTATCGCCAGCTGCTAGCAAGGGTTTCTCGGCAACCCTCTCTGGCCACATTGAAAAAGAAAATGAAAGTGAGAAAAGATGCAGACGAGCATCATTGCACCTTGGAGCATGAAGCATCGAATTTCGATTTAGGCTATGGCAAAGAAGAGCGAAAGAGAGAGGGAAAGAGAGATGCAAAAAAAGGTGGGGTTAAGTTGTGGAAGGCATTGTTGGTTTTGATCGGGAAGTGGCGTTTCCGTCGGGGACAAGGATGGTAAAGTTGATTGGTAGTACGGTGGAAGAGGAGAGAGAGAGAGCGAGATGATGGGGTAGGACAAAGGCATTTCATGTAACAGTTGTACCATGTGGTGTAATAAACCAATGTGAAGTGAGTATTCCTAACATTTCAGCACCCATCGGATGGACTTGCACATTGCATGGGTAGCATGAATTGACCGATTACACCACGCCAATTATGTGATTAGTGCATAATATAAATTTCCGTAGTAGATGAATAGTTTAATCCTCTGTTTGAGGATTTTTGTTTGAAGATGAACATTGTCGTAAATGTCAAGGACTTAAGAGTCATATATGATATAGATACAAAGTGGGATTGGATTTTTAAAATTTTCTCTAATGTGGTTAAAATAAAGAAAAGCTCAAAAATCATCTTAAGTTTGTATCTCGATTTCACTTTTCTGTTTAAAATTTGTTATTAAATGAATGCGACATAGAAACTCCTGGTACAAGAACCCATTATTATTAAATGAATGGGACATGGAAACTACTAGTATGATGACCCATTGATTGATCAATGAAACTTTTAGGAAACTTCCGGGATGACTTGCAAGCCGTGGGCATGTCCTTTTAGTGTGACTAATGGACAAATTTATTGGACAATTTTGTAAACCACGTCTGAGGAAGACTCTTCAATAAGGGTCCCTCGTCTGGCAATGCAAGATGGAGGAAGACTTGGACTTGCTTTTTCCCTCGTCAATCGTTTCTTTCGAGCAGGTTTCATCGGCTTTTGCCTTATCGCTTTCTCTGCAACTAGGCAAGTGAGATGGGGGATGACTTTTGACTTCTTTTGGTCGGAATAAAAGAAGAGGAAAATGCAAGGAAGCGAGGAAAGATACTAGAAGACTTTGACTTGCTTCCCTGTGAAGCACGCTGTGAAGTAGATTAGCTAGCAACGATGATGATTCGGGACTTATGTGCTTCCAACGAAATTAACCAATCAGGATTAATTTAAATTTGATAATTCATCGCCTCCTTTCATTACTTCTTTTAAAGTTTTAAAATTTAAGACAAGCAAGTTCCAACTTTAAACTTCCGAATAAAATATATATCAAGCTGCTCATGGTTGGTTCATAATCTATAAAATAGTTCGTATTGAAAATTTTACAAATCAATCATTATATAATAAAAAATGTATTGGCGTTCATGCACTCTACATTCACTCATTTGCTAAATCTAAATATCTATGCTGTTTCACAACTTAATTTCCAAAATGACGTTGTTTCACTGCAATCATCTTATTTTGAGTAGGATGCTAGATTATTTGCTTTGATTTTATGTAATCGTCACTGATGTGATCCGTAATTTATTGAATCTCACAAATACTCGGATTATTGTTAGCATCTTCTATAGAGTCATCTTTATGTTTAATGTGAGGTATCATTTATCTTTATGTATTTGTTTGGGATCTAGATCTATATATTATGAATGATCATTTGAAAAGATTGGGCATAGTCAGGCATTCAAAAATCTGTCACATTATTTTGTAACTAAGTCATAATGTGAATAACTCTTTTCAATCTCTTATATTATTTTATCTGCTTTTATTGGTAAAACTAGCCATGCAATACTTCATATAGGGAGATTTAGAATATGATACATATATAATAATTTAATTTAAGTAAACAAATTTATTTCAACCAAGGTTAAGGTTCTGATACATATATAATAATTTTGATTTAGTAATTACATTAATCAAATGACGGATAAGTGTCTTCACTTATTAAAAGCTATCCTCTTAATAGTAATGGTGTTTTTAAATAGAATTCAAATCTTAATATTTTAATTTAGGAAATTCGGTGGCCAAACCGATGCAAAACAGGCGAGATATACATGAACCGGAAACAAATTAATGAAATGATGAAGGTGCATCAAGGAGGGGGGAAAAAGGTGTTGACTATATTGAATGAACTTATATTGGAATGCCGAGCTCTCTCCAGTCTTACTTCGACTAAAAGAGTCCTCAACAGTCAACATAGTGATTTGTGCATATTATCTTTTCTGGATGCAATTTTCTAGCATCCTTCCCTTACCGTTCGCGAAAGTGTTCTTTTAGTGCATATGTATTATAAATGCAAATGTTTTGCGTTTGCATAAATCGACGACCGGGTCATGTCGTCTCCCTGAGGGCGAAGGAGGGGAGGGACTAATAAAAAGTGTAAAGACATGTCTATCCTAACATTTTTCTCACAACAAATCATTTGATAACATATTTTCATGAATTTGTTGATAAAGCAGACAAATCGATGGCTAGCTGCCACGATTGAATCACGGATCTCAACCTTAATACTGGAGAATCTCATATTACAATGAAAATAACAATAGGGTAATCAGTTTAACATAATTTAGGATGGCAATTTGCTTGAGTAATTGACTCGATTTACTTAATCGAAAGCCGCGATGCCCCATTATCTTTTTATATATAGGTAACATGTCACATCTCAATAAGGTAAATTGAATCAATTTATGTTATATACCAACAATGTAACGAGTTTTCTTATGCATGGTAATGTTCTAAAGAGATTGGCTCATTTATATAGTTTTTGATAAACAAGATGCATCATCAAGTCAATTTCAAATGGAGTATCAATAAATTGTAGTTAATTACTTTATTTAGAAAAGTATTACCGTAAATATATTTCCAGTCTGAATGCAAAAGATGGAAGGGAGGTCTTGTTCAGCTGCAAGCATCGAAATTGGAAAAAGGCAAAGGAGAATCAAAGAAGGAAAGGGGGCGTGCAGTTTCCATCTTGACGAAGGGAGCAATCTCGGCATTCAGAACCGGACGAAAAAAGAAAAGGTGCAAGCTTTTCTTCACGGCGAAAGAATGAGGAATTCGGAGAGAAAGTTATGGTCGGCATAAGAAAATGAAAGAAAGAGAAAGAAAAACAGAGGATGCATGTTTTCGTGGAGGAGGTGAAAAGTCAAAGAAAGGAAGAGAGAGATGCAATCTCACAGCGAGTTCGTTTAATTCACTTTCGTAGCATCTTTCTCAAAGTTCACTTTTCCTTTGCACTTTAATTTTCACTGTACAATACAAGTTTCACTATAAATACTATATTATGATTAGTATAATCGCGGCACACGCAAGCGATTGCCGCATCCGCCGCTCCTTCGAAAGACCCATCTATAAGAACCTTCATAACGCCTTCTCTCAGTGGAATCCAAATCTGAGGTCGGCTTCTACTTCTCACTTTCATAACGCCTTTTCTCGGTGGAATCCAAATCTGAGGTCGGCTTCTACTTCTCTGCTCCGTGAAGTTCTGTTTGTATTCCACTTTTCGAAATTTTTTCACTCAATCTGTACTTCCTCAAGGGTGCTTCTCGGATTTGGAACTTGTTGCCTGAAGATAGAGTTGCTGCACATTTTCCATATATACCATAAAACAGTGGCCACATGGTCTAGTGAAGGTGATGGGTCGGCTTCCACTTCTCACCTTCATAACGCCTTTTCTCAGTGGAATCCAAATCTGAGGTCAGCTTCTACTTCTCTGCTCCGTGAAGTTATGTTTTTATTCCACTTTTCAAAAAATTTTCACTCAATCTTTACTTCCTCAAGGGTGCTTCTCAGATCTGGAACTTGTTGCCTGAAGATAGAGTTGCTGCGCATTTTCCATATATACCATAAAACAGTGGCCACATGCTCTAGTGAAGGTGATGTTGTTTTCTCTGTGAATTTCAGTGGAATCTGTCAATTCTGGTTTAACCCCAATCTTGAGATTTGCAAACTCAGCGATGGGTCCAACCAGATTTTTCTTGTCCAGGGACAGAGCAGGAAAATATGTTCCGATGTTTCCACTTCTTGATTGCAGAGAGAGCACGTTGATACAGGTATAATCTTCCTTTTCCAAAGGTTTTTCTTTGATGGAATGGCATCCTGACATAGGCTCCATATGAATATTTTAATTTTCGAGCTTGTCTGCATATTCCATATCTGGTTTCATCGCCCCCTCATTATCATCTCTTAATATTTTTTATTTAAAATTTAAAATTAGCGAGTTGCAAGTTTAAAATTTGAAAATAAAATATATTAAGCCACTCATGATTAGATCATAATCAATAAATTAATCCATATTGAGAATTTTGCAAATCAATCCATTATGTAAATCAAAAACATACCTTTTGTGGCACTCTACATTCCCTCCATTGCTAAATTTGATTATCTAGGCTATTTCATAGCTTAATTTCCAAAATCAAGATGTTTTTACTGCAATCATCTTATTTTGAGTGGGATGCTAGATATATTTGATTTGTTTTTGTGTAATCTTCATTGATATAATCTCACAAATATTGAGAATATAGTCAAGGCCTTTTACATAGCAGTCTTTATGTTTAATATGCAGTATCATATATCCTTCTATATTTGTGTGGAATATATATATCTACACACTACAAATTATCATTTGACAAGGTAGGGCATAGTCAAACATTCAAAATTTGTCACATTATTTTGTAACTATAATTATGTGAATAACTCTTTTCAATCTCTTGTAATATTTTAACTGCTTTTATCGATAATACCAGCATTTCATAGGGTGAGGTTAATATCATGACACATATTTTAATAATTAAATCAATTCCAAGTAAGGTTAAGATTCTAATACATTTATAATAATTTTAATTTTGTAATTACATTAATTCTAATGCAAATAAGTCTCTTCAATTAAAAGCTAGTAATGCATTTTTCTTAATAGTGATGGTGTGTTTTTAAATAAAACTCGTATTTTAATATTGATTTGGGAAAATTCGGTGGCCAAACCGATGCAAAGTAGACAAGATATACATGAACATGGAACAAATTAATCAAAAGATGAAGGTGCATCAAGGGAAAAAAGAAAAAGAAAGGTGCTGACTATATTGACTGATGTGATATTCGAAGTCTTGCCCTTTTTCCCCACCCCTAACGCCAGAGACTGAGAGCTCATCATATTGACAGCCCTAGCTCAGATCCAAGCACACCCAAAGCAAACTCCCCCAAGGGAGAGAAAGGATTTGAAATCTGTGGTGTTTAGAGATAACCTACAATGGACAAAGGGACGAGTTCACGGGGATCATCCGGATCTTTGTATGAGGTTTTTCTAAGTTTTCGAGGAGCA
>MU090520.1:0-26661 GCA_014858505.1 Corymbia citriodora subsp. variegata | reverse complement strand
CAAGAAGGATCCTCAATTGACCAGAAAGGTGGACAGGATGCTGCTGCTCAAATTTGGACTTCAGCTTGTCAGAAAAGGAGTCTAAAAAAGCAGTTGACTTGTGGAAGTTCAACTCTGCCGCTGCTAATGAAGATACTCCATTTAGTCTAAAGCTTTTGACGACAAATCCGCCCGACAAACGCAACGAAACCAGATTCAGAGCCGAAATATCGAGCATCGTGATATAAGCTGCTTCAATCACCAACTCTCTTAAACATCTTGATTCAATCTGGAGGTTGATAAATATCGAACACAACGTAAGAGATTCAAGAACAGGGCACCCGCTCAAGACATTCATAATCCCATTATCACACAAGCAATCGTCGCCAAGGCACAATTTCTTAAGCGAGGGCCAGTGGAAGGTACTTTCCCTTGAAAAACGGCATCTAGATACTTGCAAGCTCACCAGCGATGCACAACTACACAAGATTCGAGGTACATAGTGAGACCAGTGTCGTTCAAAGACCAACGAAACGTCTTCTACTTTGCGCACCACGGCAAAGCAAAACCAAAGATCGAGTTCAGCGGGGATGTATAATTCAGACACAGTAGCATCAAGATGGAACTTCCCTATCTTAGTAGCGGTGCAGAGACTCAGTGCTCTGCTGATCCAAGGCACGACACCCTTTGAGGGGAGAGCGAGATCGATGAATGGAGTGGAGGTCCAAGCGAAACGCCACTGCTTCGACAACACGCTGGTCTTGACCACGTCTTTGAACGGCAAGAAGGAGAAGATGTGGTGGATTATGTCACCAGGCAAGTGGCTGATGCGATCAACCTCCTCTGCCACGGAGGCCATCTCCCTGTTAATGTTTGAAGTCACAGAGAAAGTAAGACAAAAAGTGTTTATAATTGCCTTTAGGGTTGCATGATATGTATTTATAGAAGTGACTAAGTAAGGTACATACAATTAGAAACATAATTATAGATATATCTCATAATGCGTATAAATTACACATTAATACTCCCGACCATCAATGGATTTTGGGGGACTTGGAGTGTTACGAATGTGTTTGTGGATTTCAAATTTTATTGTCATGATATTCTGAACACTATTGCTTGGTCATACTAACATAACGGGAGATTTTAATTTTCATCAAATACTTTTGTTAGCATTCTTACACTCGATCAAAACAAATAATCTATTATCAAGCAAACCAATAAAAGAAAAAAAAACGATGCAGGTTTTTCCATAATTGAGAAGATAATGTATAATCATTATTTGAATCAAACTGATTGACATTGGTGATATAAGGGGGGAAACGCAATATCTATTATTGCATATATATATCTATATCTAGACACACACATAGCACTTTGTTTCTTTAAATAGTTTCTTTGAAACAAAATTTGAATATATGATTGCTTTCAAGGGGCCTTTGAAAACTTACTATTATTATCGTTTATAACTTTTCAATTTCCTTAAACATGACATAACTAATTTAGAATCCTAATGGATTTCCATTTAGAGCAACTTACGTTTTGTTGTGCCATGTATGCGCAATTTTAGATGAAATTATACGCCAAGGAATTTCTTTTATTGGACTGTTGTTACTAGCTAAGGGCACACAGGTTGCCTATATGCAAAAGTTTGAAATTTAAAAGATATTGCAAACGATCTTATTATGAAATATTTGAATTATTAATTCATGGAAATAAGTTATTCACACAATATGAAGAAACCCATGCGCATATATGTGGGAAGAAAGGAGAGTTGCAAATTTGAATTCTTTTTGTAAAGTTGTTTATAAGATAGATAAAATTCAAAATTTTGAAATTGAAATACGCGAGAGATAAAGGGAAAATCTCAAACACATATGACTATATCCACGTGCTGTGAAGAATGCCAAGGATTGACCTTGAAAGGCCTTCGGAGCACTACTAATATCGGAAGAAGATGTTAGAAAGGTGTCATCTTGAAGAAGAACAATACAAAAGAATTGCGATCGTAGATGCATTGGAACCAATAAGATTTGAAAGCAACCTTAAGCGAAAACAAATTCAGTTTACTTTAGACATTGTCATATTTAAATTATGTGAAAACGCAATGGTTACCAATAAGATTGCCATATATCGAAACTTGGAAGAGAAGAATAGTACCTTAGACCTATGAGTTACTATTGTAGTTGTGCTCTATAGAGAGTTTATGGCTTAAACGGTGGTATTTGGTAGCAAGTTCAAGTTCATTATCCTTGTATGGAACAATAACTAGTTGAAGTTTGACCCAAAAAATATAAATAACTAATTGAAATTTGGGGTAAATGAATTCCAATTTGTTTAATTAACAATAATTTCACTTTTTTTAGCAAAAAACGACAATTTGATTAGTGAACACAAAGGAAAACAAAGTGAAACTCACAATTATTATGATTTATAAAAAAAAAAATCCAAAATCTACTTAATCTTGACTTCAATATCTAATATATTTTAGGAAGAAATGAATTCAAAGTTCTAAAACTTATCATGAAAGTATAATTGAGTCCTAAAACTTTCAAAAAGTACAACCAAATTCTAAAATTTATCATAAAAGTGCAATCAAATATTAAAACTTTCAAAATGTGTAATTGAATATAAAAATTTTAAAAAAAATTGCACTTGAGTGCTAAAACTTTCAAGAAAATATTAAGTACTAAAACTTGTCAAATTCATAAAATCGAGTCCTAAAACTTGTTTCTATTTGTCAAGATGGATAAAGTCATTAATGGAAGGACTTGACTACATTAATTGAATAAGTTTTAGGACTTGATTGTAGTTTTCAAAAGTTTATAGACTCAATTGTACTTTCGTAACACGTTTTCAATCTTAATTTCATATTTTGAAAATTTTAAGACTCTACTACACTTTTATGACAATTTTAGGGTTCAATCAAGTCTTAAAACTTTTTCTGTTTATCAAGTTGGATTGAGTTGTTAATAGAAGGACTTAATTACACCAACTGGACAAGTAATGTTTTGCTAGTTGGAAAAAAATTATTCAAGAAAAAACCATGGCTGGACCGCTCTATGTTTGATTTTATGGAGGTCATGAAACATGCATTGATAGATTATATAAGATTGAGCCGGTTGAGATATCGTTGTTATATCGTGCCCGAGATATGATAGTTGAGAAGCAATGCTGTGGATAGAACATATGCTGAGTTATGGAAAATAATTGGTATTGGTAGTTGATTTACCTAGATACGATGAGGTAGATGGGTAGTGGAAGAATGCATCATATTCAGTTTAAGTACGACTCAGCGTTGTCTTATCATTTGAATCTTTGGGAATCAGTATTAGAGTCTACAACGACAGTAATAAATTTATTGGGCATTAAATTTGCTTACAAAGTAATAAGTTAAAGTGAGGTTAGTCCTTCTATGAATATATTTACTAGTTTATATTCATAAATTTATTCAAAGATTTTTCGTCCAGTTCTTGGAGCAGGATCTCTGAGAACTCCATTCAATCTTCAATACTCCATCTCTCTTAGAAACTACATGGTGAAAGGAGTCTTGTAATATGAATTTTAAAAATTACCTTCATCTTTAGGATTAGTAAGAAAACTTTTTGTCTAGTAAAGCTTTCTATGCTTTCGCTTATATCCCCCACTTTTCAAATCTAAGGGATGAATAATGTCTTGCCCTCATAATAAGATCAGCTCCTTTGATGTTATTGCAGTACTGGTGCGGTCCATATCAAGCTTGCCTGTGCGTAACTTATTAATGCTTCTGAGGCGAATAGTCCTGAAGAGTAAGAAACCAGGACTTGATTCATTTTTCACTTACCATCACTCATGTCCACATTCAATATACTTTTGCTTTATCCACTTTCTGAAATTTAATATTAAATAGAAAAGAGAGGAGATGATAAATGAATATGCTAAAAGCTTATTGATCGGATTTACGCCACATGGCAAAACTATGCCATATGTCTTGCTACGTGACGAGTGACAATCATAGAGGAAAAGTGAGGTGCCATGTAATAAACATGAGAAAGTATATAGGAGTGTCAGTGGTTTAGGTTGGTTCAGTTTTCTGGAAACCAAGCCCAACCCAACCAATAAAGAAATTAAATTAACCAAACCGAAATTCGACGGTTTTCGGTTTCACTTTTATTTTTATTTTTTCACTTCTTTTTGCTGTCGATCAAAAAGGAATATGTCATCACCATAGCCTCTTCCACCTCTCGCCGCCAAGTCTCATGAGGTCTCAGTGCCACCATTGATGATCTGATCTGGCCATGGCCTTTGAGATCTCACTGAAATCTTAATGGACCGACCAGATATGCAAACCAATGCGAGGGAATCAACGGAGAAACAGAGGAAGCAATGGAGAAGACTACGAGGGTCGACCAAGCGTGGACCTAGTAGAGAGAATCACACCCGATTCGATGAAATTGGCGATCGGCAAAAGAATGAGGTTTCTTGTTGCATGTTCATTCACGGGGGCTCTCGTTGTTGCCATCGTCATTTTTTTTTTTTTGGTAAGGTAAGTGTATATATAATCAACCAATAACTAGTACAACAGGGAGGAACACGGTACCAACGAACACTCAGCTGGACAACATATCACTGGAGTGGAAGGGTACCATGTACACCAATTGAGTAATACAAACAAGCTAGATTTACAAGGAGCTGAGAGGATCCTAATTCCTAGCCTAAATCATAGGAGGCTCGAAAGCAAAAATACGAGGGTCTAACCCCCAACTGTGCTGCATCCTTCTATTCCTAAGACAGTCGTCAACTTTCGAGAAGGTCAGGGCTTTGTCTTTCACTGACTTAAAGAGATGTAGCTTTAAAGCAGGAACAAAAAGGTTATGTCCTTGAAAGAGAATCTCATTCCTCGTCTTTCAAATGAGTTGGCAAAGGGAGCCAAAGGAGAACCAAGCGCCCATCGTCATTGATCAGTCGTGCACAAGGAGTTTTAATCGCATTGGTTTGCGGCTCATCTTGTTTGCCCGCCGTCTCACCCCTCTCTCTCAAGCATTCATTCAATTCAATTGCTCCCCATCCGTTTCCTACCTCCCGACTCCGTACTCGGTTGCCTAACCCTAACACCTTCCTCTGTTGTCTCGCCCTCGTCCTCTCTTGGTCCAACCTTGACAAACATCACCGAAACACTCAAGAGTCCTCCTCGGTTGGCGTTTAAATCCCTCTCCAGATCAAACCCACATCTTTGTTTTCTCCATTTGGCCCTGGATCCGCTCCCTCTTGCTCTGAGCTTCGACAAATGGAGCTATGTTTCTTGGATAAGCTGAGGAGCCAGCCTTCATGGGTCATCTTGCTCTTCGCTCTCGGTTCAATCTCGATTCTCAAGTTCTCGCTCGTGGATCCGGATCGAAGGAGAGGAGAGATGAAAGGATTTTTTGCTTGTTACTTTTTAGGGCTTTTAGTTCTAGGGACGGATAGATGTTTGCTTCTTGCTTTTTCAATTTTTAAGGATGATTTAATTCGGTTAACTGAACGAAATCTGATAAAAATCAAACCGAGAAAAATAAATTTGGTTTTTTATCAGTTATTCAAATAAAAAATGAATAAAATTTTGATTCGGTTCGGTTTTGGTTTTGGTTTCAGTTCTTGACACACTATTATATATATACAAAGATTTTTACCTCACAATTCACAATGCGTCAAAGGATATTTTGTGGTATTTAATGATAAAAGCTCTATATTTAAATCTTACTTTGCATTCATTTTGTTACATGGAGAGATTTGCATATACCTTTCATATCAAGGTCAATTGTCATATAATATAAATAGAAGCACTCGGGCTAATTACATATTGCGTATGCTAAAGATGTAATTAAATGGATTCAATCTATAATCTCTATGAACCAACACCAGCATAGCTATTGATTATATAGGCCTCCTACGACATTCACATGTGAACTCCGGCTTTACCCAAGAAGAAGGGAAAGGTGAACTCAAAATGAAGCAACATCAAAGCATTTGTTCATATCCAACTTATTTGCACACCATCAAAAGTGGCACAAAAAGAGACAAGCAATTTTATTTCCAAGTCTGAGCTACCAGTCATGCAAATCTAGAGGTGTACTGAGTACCTGTGATTTGCTTATGCTTTCATAATTGATGAGGGAGTCCATTGAAATGATAATTGACTATAACTTCAGCACTTCTGGAAGCTCTTCGACAACCTTCTTGCAGTTGAATCACATCGTGCAAATCCCCAAGATCACGAGGGTCAATGGGTAATCCTTGATAAGATATCCTTAATTCAGCGTCGAGTATCATCTTCTCCAATCCGACTGCCTTCTCAAGAAGAAACTTAACCAGGGCTAGCAAAAGTTTCGATTTTTCTTTGTCCAGTTCGAATCCAGCAATTTCAACCCTTTTAAGATGATTTGGCACGCAATAGAACTCCTTCTGCGACGGCCAATATTGCTTTTCATAAAAATCACAGAGGTCCAGATAATCCTCATTCTTGAACTGAAAACACACATCGATAGTAGCATTTCAAAGCTAATTAGTAGAAGCAATAACATGGCGATGACACTAAGTACTATAAAAAGAATGTAAAACAAAAAATATTATCTGATTTGGTATAACAAATCATAAGTTCTAAGGGATCCAAATGTATATATGATCACATCCTTTCCTCAACAACAGTCAAATTTTTCCATGCAGCTCCTAGGCATCCCAACTTTTTTCACACACCAATTCGTTAATGTTCAGTAAATGCAAACGTGTGTAAAACATAAATGGCAACAAGAGACTTGATTGTTCTTCAGCAGCTTTACAGTAAAAGCCCAAACGTAGCCAATATGAGGCCGACTGCAAAAGCATACATGTAACTGTGTACAGAACTAAAGATAGATTAATACCGTGACATTCTTAAAATCTGGAATGCATATGACTAGCCTTTCCACGAGTGGAGAACTCCGCAGCAAGTATGCGATCCCGTGAAGGTCACTTTTAGAAAGTGTACTATACACTATGATATTATGCCAACTCGATGATAGGTACGACATTCCCATTACCTCCCAAGTTGATAGAACCTGAAAAAAAAAACTTTAATTGTGAACCAACTAGCAAAACAAGATAAGACCATTGCTATAATTTCTATCTCTACCAAGAATGAAAGCGTTGATATGAAAAAGCGCTCACTCATTATGCTTACTTTAACCACTACTAAGAATTTGATTGATTTGGTGGTACTTAGCTGAGCATAGTGAAAAATCCATAAAGCCCGTCTGATACAATGCTTTGAAAGTTAAAAGGATCAGCACCAGCTTACACGAGGACATATCATACATCAACCCTTTTTTTCAAGCGAGAGAGAGAGAGATAGAAAACACTCGAGCCCACATCTTTATTCAATAACGTGATTTTCTTGTTGCCTTAAAAAAAGGAAGTAATTTGACTTATAAGGAAATTGATTAACTTAGACTAACAAGGAAACTACTATCTCAAAAAAAACCGAAATATCAAAAATCATGTTCAGCAATATTCTATGACAAGGAATTCTCTAATATTCATAAATATACTTCAATAGCATACCCAAAAAAGAGGAAGAAAGACCAAACAAAATCAACTCGAACCTTAAGGCATCCGCTTCCGATTGTGATTGTCATGACATCTTGCAGCTGCTTAAGAAGGATCCTCAACTGATCAGAAAGGTGGACCTGTTGCCGCTCAACAAGGAACTTCAACTGGTCAAGCTCCTTGAAGTTCAACTCTGCCGCTACTAATGAAGATACTCCATTTAGTCTAACGCCTGCGACGGTAAGTTCACCCCATAAACGCAATGACAGCAGATTCGGAGCCGAAATATTGATTGATGAAATACAAACGGCCTCAATCACCAACTCTCTTAAATATGTTGATTCAATCTGGAGGTCACAAGCGAAGATTGACATTGAACGCAACTTGAGAGATTCAAGAACAGGGCACCCGCTCAAGATTTTCATAATCTGATCCTTCTTCAAGCAATGGTCTTGAAGGCACAATTTCTTAAGTGAAGGCCAGTGGACGGTAATATTCCTTGGAAAAAGACACTTCGACACTCTCAAGCTCACCAGCCACGAGCTATCCCACAAGAGACGAGGTATGAAGTGATGCCACTGTCGAAAGACCAATGAAAAGTCTTCCACTTTGCGTGCCGCGGCAAAGTGAAGCCACCCATCGATTTCAGTGCTGATGACATTAGCATCGAGATGAAATTTCTCTATCTTAGTGGCTGTGCAGAGACTCAGTGCTCTGCTGATCGAAGGAACGACGCCCTTTGAGGGGAGAGAGAGATCGATGTATGGAGAGGAGGTCCAAGCGAAACGCCATTGCTTGGACAGCATGCTTGTCTTCACGACGTCTTTGAAGGGCAAGAAGGAGAAGATGTAGTGGATTATGGCGTCGGGCAAGTGGCTGATGTGATCAACCTCTTCCGCCGCCTCTGGTGGAGGAATCAGACGTCTCCGTTTCCTCGCCATGGATGGAATTTGAGAGAATTGGAAGGTTTTATGAAGAAGGTGTCGGTGGTGGATTGACCTAGAAGTCAAATCAGATTTTGAATAATAATTGAATCCAAATCGATTGACATTGATTATTGAGGGGGGAAACGCAATATATAGAGTGCAGATGCATCTATAATAATATATGCATATATCTATACATACCAATTTGTTTCAGTAAATATTTTCGTTGGAACAGAAATTGAATGAATATTGCTTTCTAGGAGCCTTTAAGAAAATCTACTTTTGTTATCGTTTCATACCTTTCATATTTCCTTGACCATAACATAACTATTTTAGAATCCTAATGGATTTCCATTTAGTGCAATACGTTTTCTTGAAATTTAAAAGGAATTGTGCATCGAGGAATCTCTTTTATTCATCTATTGTTAGTAGCTAAGATGCGCACAGGTAGCATATTTGCAAAAGATTGAAATTTAAAAGAATTTGCAAAACACCTTAATACAAAATATTTGAATTATTAATTAATAGAAATATATATATTTTTTGTTAGTTCTACTTTACTCCTACCCTAACACTTACTCTGAAACTTTTGCCCTGCCTCCTTACAAGGTATGAGAGTCCAAATCAACATCTAAAACTAAATCATATTGTCAGACTTTTTTACTTTTGCCCTAACACTCACTCTCAAACTATACTCATACTTGAAATTAAATCATCCCTAACTCACTCTCAAACTAGACCCACACCATAAACTAAATCATCACCAACCTAACCCCCTAAAAAACAAAATATGTGAATTATTAATTAATGGAATTTTTTTTTTGTCAGTCCTACTTTACTCCTACCTTAACGCTCACTCTCAAACTTTTGTCCTACCTCCTTGTAGGGGATAAAAGTCAAAATCCACACCCGAAACTAAATCATACTCTTAGACTTTTCTACTCTTACCATAATGCTCACTTTCAAATTATACCCATATTTGAAACTAAATTATCCCTAGCTTACTCTCAAACTAAACCCACACTTGAAACAAAATTGTCCCTACCCCAACCCCCCGAGAATGTCACCTCACTCTCAGACCTACCCCTGAAAATAAATCATCCCCATCCCAACGCCCTAGGAAAGTCAGCTCACTTTCAGACCTATATATAAAACTAAATTGTTCCTAGCTCACTCTCAGACTTTTGCTCTAACTTTTTATAGGGTGTTGGAGTCGAAATCCATATCTGAAACTAAATCGTCCCTACTTAATCACCTGAGAATGTTGGTGTTTCGAATCTCCTACCTCTTTCCTATATGGGAAGGATGACCACTGAAGCAAAGCACATTGATTGGAACTAAGTTATTCAAATAAGTTATTCACTTGTATGAAGAAAGTAGTGTTGCAAAATTTGAATTCTCTTTGTAAAGTTGTTTATAAGATAGATAAAATTCAAATTTTGAAATTGGAATACTTGATGGATAAGAAAAGGGGATATCCCAATTCCATATGACTATAGCCGTGTGTAGTGAATAGAGGTGTCAAAATAGGCTATAAACCCATATTATGACTCACTTTTAGTTAAATGGATCAAATATGAGTTAAATGAAAGTTAAATATAAGTTAAATATGGGTTAAGTGAATTATTAGGTAGACCCATCATCTCTCCTTCTATCCCCCTCCTCTATGCGTTCTCGACCTCCGTTGCCGATCCCGCCATCACGCCGCCGTCACCATCGCCGATCCCAAGCTTGCCGTCACCGGTTGGAGCTTGGCTTGGATCTGGGCAAGCGAGCCGCAACAGAACTTGGGCTGGCGAGCCCTAATCCAAACTACTTGCATAGACAAACCTTGTCCGCATGTTGAATAACTCAGAAATAAACTATGTGAGAGTTCTTTTGAGTACTGTTAATCCTATTGCTCCAAAATTTCTTAATTTAGTTTAAGATTTCTCTATAGTTTCACGAGCAACTCAAGGAGTCAATCATTATATATTTCTGCTTATTCTGTCAAAGTGCTTGGGCAAAACAGCTAACATAAGTAGTTGTTGCGTGTTTATCAGTACTCAAAAAGAATCGATGACATATAAAAATAATGAAATGAAAATAGAAAAATGAAAAACCTTAGCAGACCACATATTGTGTTTTATGATAAGAAGTTTGGAATTCCTTATTGAATTGGTGGTTGGAATAATTAATAATTCAATTTTTCCCCTAGGAATTACGCTTTGTTTTCTTCGGTGAGACTCCTCGTATTAGATTATTCTTCTTTTGCATGATTCAAATAACTAAATAAATAATTTTTTATTATTTAATTTACTTTATAAATTTGATGTGAAATTTTTATTCAAATAATTTACATGTGAAAATTTTAAATTGGACTAAATAAGTGGGAGTAGATTTTCTTAAATTAAGTTAAATATTAATATGTGTTGGTAATATGGGTCGGGTATAGGTCGGGTTGGGTATGGGTTATCAAATTTACATTACATGAAAATGGGTTAAAACGGATTAAATGAGTTGATGTGAGTCGGATCATTTTCGACCCAACCTAAACCCAACCCAACCCACCCATTTGACACCCCTACCAGTGAAGAATGCTAAGGATTGACCTTGGAAGGCTTTCAGAGCACTACAAACATATGGAGACGTTAGAAAGGTGTCATCTTGAAGAAGAACGATACAAAAGAATTGCTATCATAGATGCATTGGAACCGATAAGATTTAAAGGTGAAATTAAATTCAATCTACTTAGACATTGTCGTTTTTAAACTATTAGAAAACGCAATGGTTGCCAATAAGATTAACAAATATCAAAACTTGGAAGAGAAGAATCGTACCTTTGACATAGGAGTTAATATTGTAATTGCGCTCCATAGAGCGTTTATGCTCTTAAACACTAGCTGTGGTATTTGGTAACAAGTTCGAGTTCAAAATCCTTATATGCGACAATAACTATTTGAAGTTTGGGGATAAATGAATTCCAATTTGTTTAATTAACAATAATTTCACCTTTTTTTGGCAAAAAACAACAATTTGATTAATAACACAAAGAAAAAAAATAAACAAAGTCAAACTCATGATTATTATGACTGATGAAAAAATCCAAAACCTGCTTAATCTTGACTTCAATATCTAATATAATTTAAGAGAATGTGTATTAAAAGCCCTAAAACTTATTACGAATGTGTACTTGGATCCTAAAACTTTCAAAAACTACACTCAAGTCTTTAAACTTATCACATAAGTGCAATTGAGTCATAAAATTTTCAAAAAATACAAAAAGTCATAAAACTTATTTCCGTTTGTCAAGTTGGGTGAAGGTAATGAAATGCCTTGATTACTCTTACTTAATAAGTTTTATAATTTGATTGCAGTTTTTGAAAATTTTATGACACGATTGCATTTTCATGATAAATTTTAACATTTTTAGTATATTTATCCCTATAATTTAATGGATGGCTAGTGGTATGAAAAAATGGTTGTTTATGAATAGGAATGACAACTGTTCTTGTTTAATGCAATTGGCAGTTTTGCTCGAATAAATTGCACGTGATTGTAATTTGAATTTCATTTCATTCGTAGATCTTGTGTGGCAACACCTTTCTTTTTTTTGGCCTGGAGGGGTTGCTGGCAAGTACGAGGAGAACATAAGCCATGTAGTTTGGTGATGCTACACAGATTAGTCTAATCTTCTCGTTTCACGTCGTATTGATAAGTGTAGCAGCAAAATTCCTAGTGAGTTTCCGAGAGGTGCAAGGAAAGCCCGAGAGCTATATAAGTGTGATATTTATTGATTAACTCATTTGGGATATTATCTATTTTGGCACATCTCGTATTGAGCCTCGCAATTTTATTCAAATATACATAAATCATTCTAGGTTTTTCGTATCGCATATAATATGAAATTTCGATTTTGGTTCTTGACACCCTTATATATAGAGACAAAGATTTTACCTCACAATTCACAACGCGCCAAAAGATATTTTGTGGTATTTAATGGTAAAAGCTCTACATTTAAATCCCGCTTTGCATTCATTTTATTACGTGAAGAGATTTGCATGTCATTTGTCATATAATATAAATAGAAGCACTCGGGCTAATTACTGCTAAAGAAGTAATTAAATAGACTCAAATCTATAATCTATATGAACCAACACCATCATAGCTATTGATTATATAAGCCTCCTACGACATTCACATGTGAACTCCGGCTTTACCCATAAAGAAGGGAAAGGCGAACTCATAATGAAGCAACGTCAAAGCATTTGTTCAAATCCAACTTATTTGCACACCATCAAAAGTGGCACAAAAAGAGACAAGCAATTTTATTTCCAAGTCTGAGCTACCGATGTCATGCAAATCTAGAGATGTACTGAGTACCTGTGATTTGCTTATGCTTTCATAATTCACGAGGGAGTCCATTGAAATGATAATTGACTATAACTTCAGCATTTCTGGAAGCTCTCCGACAACCTTCTTGCAGTTGAATCACATCGTGCGAATCCCCAAGATCATGAGGGTCAATGGGTAATCCTTGACACGACATCCTTAATTCAGCATCGAGTGTCATCTTCTCCAATCCGACTGCCTTCTCAAGAAGAAACTTAGCCAGAGCTAGCAAAAGTTTCGATTTTTCATTGTCCAGTTCGAACCCAGCAATTTCAACCCTTTTAAGATTATTTGCCACGCAATAGAACTCCTTCTGCGACGGCCAATATTGCTTTTCATCGAAATCACAGAGTTCCGGATAATCCTCATTCTCGAACTGAAAACACACATAGATAGTAGCATTTCAAAGCTAATTAGTAGAAGCAATAACATGGCGATGACACTAAGTACTATAAAAAGAATGTAAAACAAAAAATATTATCTGATTTGGTATAACAAATCATAAGTTCTAAGGGATCCAAATGAATATATGATCACATCCTTTCCTCAACAACTGTCAAATTTTTCCATGCAGCTCCTAGGCATCCCAACTTTTTTCACACACCAATTCGTTAATGTTCAGTAAATGCAAACGTGTGTAAAACATAAATGGCAACAAGAGACTTGATTGTTCTCCAGCAGCTTTATAGTAAAAGCCCGAACGTAGGTGATATGAGGCCGACTGCAAAAGCATACATATAACTGTGTACAGAACTAAAGATAGATTAATACCGTGATATTCTTAGAATTTGGATTGCGTATGACTAGCCTTTCCAAGAGTGGAGAACTCCGCAGCAAGTATGCGATTCCGTGAAGGTCACTTTTGGAAAGTGTACTATGCACTATGATATTATGCCAACTCGATGATAGGTACGACATTCCCATTACCTCCCAAGTTGATAGAACCTGAAAAAAAAAAAAACTTTAATTGTGAACCAACTAGCAAAACAAGATAAGACCATTGCTATACTTTCTATCTCTACCAAGAATGAAAGCGTTGATATGAAAAAGCGCTCACTCGTTATGCTTACTTTAACCACTACTAAGAATTTGATTGATTTGGTGGTACTTAGCTGAGCAAAGTGAAAAATACATAAAACCCATCTGTTACAATGCTTTGAAAGCTAAATGGATCGGCACCAGCTTACAGTGACAAGGACATATCATACAGCAACCTTTTTTTTCAAGCGAGAGGGAGATAGAAAACACTCGAGCCCACATCTTTATTCAATAACGTGATTTTCTTGTTGCCTTAAAAAAAGGAAGTAATTTGACTTATATGGAAATTGATTAACTTAGACTAACAAGGAAACTACTATCTCAAAAAATACCGAAATATCAAAAATCGTGTTTAGCAATATTCTTCGATAAGAAATTCTCTAATATCCATAAATATACTTCAATAGCGTACCCAACAAAGAGGAAGAAAGACCAAACAAAATCAACTCGCACCTTAAGGCACCCGCTTCCGATTGTGATTGTCGTGACATCTTGCAGCTGCTTAAGAAGGATCCTCAACTGATCAGAAAGGTGGACCAGTTGCCGCTCCTTAACAAGGAACTTCAACTCTGCCGCTACTAATGAAGATACTCCATTTAGTCTAACGCCTCCGACGATAAGTTCACCCCATAAACGCAATGACAGCAGATTCGGAGCCGAAATATTGATTGATGAAATACGAACGGCCTCAATCGCCAACTCTCTTAGATATCTTGATTCAATCTGGAAGTCACAAGCGAACATTGACATTGAACGCAACTCGAGAGATTCAAGAACAGGGCACCCGCTCAAGATTTTCGTAATCTGATCCTTCTTCAAGACAAGTTCTTGGAGGCACAATTTCTTAAGTGAAGGCCAGTGGACGGTAATATTCCACGGAAAAAGACACTTCGACACTCGCAAGCTCACCAGCCACGGGCTATCCCACGAGAGACGAGGTATGAAGTGATGCCACTCTCGAAAGACCAATGAAAAGTCTTCCGCTTTGCGTACCGCGGCAAAGTGAAGCCACCAGTCGATTTCAGTGCTGATGACATTAGCATCAAGATGAAACTTCTCTATCTTAGTGGCTGTGCAGAGACTCAGTGCTCTGCTGATCGAAGGAACGACGCCCTCTGAGGGGAGAGAGAGATCGATGTATGGAGTGGAGGTCCAAGCGAAACGCCATTGCTTGGACAGCATGCTTGTCTTCACCACGTCTTTGTAGGGCAAGAAGGAGAAGATGCGGTGGATTATGGCGTCGGGCAAGTGGCTGAAGTGATCAACCTCCGCCACAGACGCCATGTTCCTGTTGATCTTTAGAGTGAAAGAGAAAATAAGACAGTTTATAATGGCCCAACCCTAATTAGAGTTGCATGATATGTATTTATAGAAGTGAGTAATTGCAGTAAGGGTACAAATAGAAACATAATTACATAATTTTCCCATAATGCATATAAATTACACATTAATATTCTGGACCATCAATAGATTTTGAGGGACTTCGAGCATTTACGGTGGATTGACACAGAAGCCAAATCAGATTTTGAATATTATTGTCATGAGATTCTGAACAATATTGCTTGGTCATAATAACATAATGGGCAGATTTTAATTTTCGTTAAAATAATTTTGTTACCATTATTGCACACAATCAAAACAAACAATGTCATACCTCCTCCGAAATCAAGCAAAACCAATATAGAAAGAAAAAAACGATGCATGTTTTTCTATATTTGTAGAGATAATGTATGATCATTATTCGAATCCAAATTGACAAATTGATTGACATTGGTGATTTGAAAGGAGGGGGGGGGGGAATCAATATATATAGTGCAGATACATCTATAACCTATAATATATGCATATATCTAAATATACCACTTGGTTTCTTTTAACAGTTTCTTTGAAACAAAAATTGAATGTATGATTGCTTTCTAGGAGCCTTAGCCTTTAAAAATCTGCTTTTAATATCATTCATACCTTTTCTATTTCTTTCACCACAACAGAACTAATTTAGAATCCTAATGGATTTCCATTTAGTGCAATCTATATTTTCTTGCTGCATATATGCGCAATTTTAGATGAAATTGTGCATCAAGGAATTTCTTCTATCTATCTGTTGTTACTAGCTAAGGCGCCCGCGGTTTGCGTGCTTGCAAAAGATTGAAATTTAAAGAATTTGCAGAAAGACCTTATTACGAAATATTTGAATTATCAATTAATGGAAATAAGTTATTCACATGAAGAAACTCGTACGACATACGTGGAAAGAAAGCAGTGTTGCAATATAAGATAGACAAAATTCAAATTTTGAAATTGAAATACGTGGGAGATTAAGGAAAGGGAAAATCTCAAATCCATGTAACCATATCCGCCTGTAGTGAAGAATGCCAATTACTGACCCCGAAAGGCTTTCAGGGCACTACAAACATCGGAAGATGTTAGAAAGGTATCATCTTGAAGAAGAACGATACAAAAGAATCGCATTCATAGATGCATTGGAACCGGTAAGATTTAAAAGCGACCTTAAACGAAATGAAATTCGGTTTACTTAGACATTATCATATTTAAACTATGTGAAAACACAATGATTGCCGATAAGATTGACAAATATCAAAACTTGGAAGAGAATAATCGTACCTTCGACATACAAGTCATTATTGTAGTTGCACTCTATCGAGAGTTTATGGCTGAAACAGTGGTATTTGGTAACAAGTTCAAGTTCAAAATCCGTATACTAGACAATAACTATTTGATGCTTGGGATGAATGAATTCCAATTTGTTTAATTAACCATAATCTTATTTTTTTTAGCAAGAAACGACAATAAGATTAACCAACACAAAGGGGGAAAAAGTGCTTAATCTTGACTTCAAATCTAATATATTTTAGAGAGAAATGCAGAGGAAGTCCTAAAACTTTTCATGAAACTGCACTTAAGTCCCAAAACTGTAAAAAAGTGCAATCAAATCCTAAAAATTAGGATAAGTACACTAAGAGTGTTACAACTTTCGTACAGCGCTCACTTTAATGCCAAAACTTTTTTTTCGCTTACTTGAATGCCAAATTGGAATGAAATCATTCACTTGAGTGTCAATTTGCCAGAAAACCTGACGTGGCACCAGAAAACAATATTTTAATATTTTAATTAATTTGTTTTTTTTTTGGATCAGCGAGAGCTACCGTTGACCCTCGCCAGCCGCCAAACTCTCACCTAGATTGGGTGAGGGCTCTTCGCCATTGGCCATGAAGGCCCTAGGTGAGGCCAGAGAAGGCTAGGTGGCCCTTGCCCAGATCTGGCCCTGGGCAAGGCCGCAATGGCCCTCGGCAGTTGCGGGGAGGCCGCGACGACCTCACCCAAGGCTTTCGCGGCCGACGACAAGGGTTTCGCGACGAACAATGAGGGTTCTGCGGTCGACGAGGGTCAACGGTGGCCCTCGCTGGCCCTTAAAAAAAATAAAAATTAAAATATTAAAATATTATTTTTCGGAGGCCACATCCGCTTTTTAGGCATATTGGTACTCAATGAACGTTTTTTTAAAACTTGTAGCAAGTGAGCGAAAAAAAAAAAAGTTTTAGCAACAAAGTGAGCGCCGTACGAAAGTATCGGCACTCCTAGTGTTCTAACCCCTAATTACTTTAATCCCAAAAGATTCCATTGGCTCATTTAAGTGCCCAATAGGAGAAAAAGCAATTACTTAATACCTTCGGTGAGAAATTCTAACTACAAAAATTACATGGCTTTTATGATTAAAATTTTTATCTGAGGTGGCATTTTTTTTTTTTTTTGCATTGAAGTGATCATGAAATCAACACTAAAGTGATTACTTTTTAACCTTTTACACGACATCGTTTAGGGTTTATACGCTAATTAAGCATGCCAATGAGCCATGTAAGATTGAGAAATTAATAAAATATGGTTACATCAGATTTCCGGCGACCCAGATTTTAATGTGCACTTAAGTAATCACTTTTTCTTTTTTCAAAAAAGGCACTTAAGTGATATAAAAAAATATTTGGCACTATAATAAACGCCTTACATAACTTTTGGCACTTCTAGTATCATTCTTTTTGCCTGAAAACTCCAACAAGCCACTTTGCTGACGAAGAAAAAGGGTAATGGACCAATTTTAGCTACAACAAATACCAAGAATTTGATTGATTGGGTGGCACTTAGCTGAGCAAACTGGAAAATACATAAAACCCTATGGCTGTTTCTTGCGAATTTATTTTCTGCCTTCTGATACAAAGCTTTAAGGGCTAAATAAATTAGCACCAGCTTACAGGGATAAGGACAGAACATACAGCAACCTTTGCTTTCAAGAGAGAGGGAGATAGAAAACACCCGAGGCTATATCTCTGTCCAATAACGGGATAGTAATATGACTAATAAGGAAATCGATTATCTTAAACTAACAAGGAAACTAGCTATCTCAAAAAAAAAAAAAAATATATATATATATATATATATATATATATATATATCAAAAATCATGTCAAGCAATATTCTTTAACAAAGAAATCTCTAATATCCATAAATATACTTCAATAGCATACTGATCGAGAAGGAAGAAAGACCAAACAAAATCAACTCCCACCGTAAGGCACCAGCTTTCTATCGTGATTTACGCGACATGTTGCAGCTGCTCAAGAAGGAACTTCAACTGGTCAGAAAAGTCAGACAGGTTGCCGCTGCTAATGAAGATACTCCATTTAGTCTGAAGTCTTTGACGACAAGTCTGCTCGAAAAACCCAATGAAAGCAGATTCGGAGCAGAAATATCGAGCGATGAAATATATAAGCCATCAATCACCAACTCTCTTAGGGATGTTGATTCAATCCTGAGGTTCCGAGCGATGATATAACGCAACGTAAGAGATTCAAGAACACGGCACCCGCTCCAGATTTTCATAATCCCATCCTCATCCATGAAATTTTCTTCGAGGCACAATTTCTTAAGTGCAGGCCAGCGGATGGTAATTTCCCTTGAAAAACAGCATCTGGATACTCGCAAACTCACCAGTGATTTGCATTTGCACAAGATTCGCGGTACAAAGTGATAGCAATGACCAAAGGCCAGTGAAACGTCTTCCACTTTGCGCGCCATGGCAAAGCGAAGCCACTGATCAAGTTCAGTGTTGGTGTATAAATCAGACATGGTAGCGTCGACATGGAACTTCTCTATCTTAGTAGCAGTGCAGAGGTTCAGTGCTCTGCTGATCGAAGGAACGACGCCCTTCGAGGGGAGAGAGATGTCGATGTATGGAGTGGAGGTCCAAAAGAAACGCCATTGCTTGCACAACAAGCTAGTCTTGACCACGTCTTTGAAGGGCAAGAAGGAGAAGATGTGGTGGATTATGGCGTCGGGCAAGTGGCTGATGTGATCAACCTCTTCCGCCGCCTCTGGTGGAGGAATCAGACGTCTCCGTTTCCCCGCCATGGATGGAATTTGAGGGAATTGGAAGGTTTTATGAAGAAGGTGTCGGTGGTGGATTGACCTAGAAGTCAAATCAGATTTTGAATATTATTTGAATCCAAATCGATTGACATTGATTATTGAGGGGGGAAACGCAATATATATATAGTGCAGATGCATCTATAATAATATATGCATATATCTATACACACCAATTTGTTTCAGTAAATATTTTAATTGGAACAAAAATTGAATGAATATTGCTTTCTAGGAGCCTTTAAAAAAATCTACTTTTGTTATCGTTTTATACCTTTCCTATTTCCTTGACCATAACATAACTATTTTAGAATCCTAATGGATTTCCATTTAATGCAATACGTTTTCTTGAAATTTAAAAGGAATTGAGCATCAAGGAATCTCTTTTATTAATCTATTGTTACTAGGTAAGGTGCGCACAAGTTGCATATTTGCAAAAGATTGAAATTTAAAAGAATTTGCAAAACACCTTGAATTATCAATTAATGAAAAAAAAAATTATCGGTCCTATTTTACTCATATCCTAACACTTACTCTCATACTTTACATCAATGCAGGGTATGAGAGTTCAAACCTATACCTGAAACTAAATTATCCTCTCAGACTTTTCTACTCTTACCATAACGCTCACTCTCAAACTATACTCACATCTCAAACTAAATCGTCCATAGCTCACTCTCAAACTAAACCAACACCTGAAACTAAATCTTCCCTACCTTAACCCCTGAAAAGGTAAGCTCACTCTTAGACCAATGCCTGAATTTAAAAGAATTTGCAAAACACCTTAATACAAAATATTTTAATTATTAATTAATGGAAATCTTTTTTGTCGATCCTACTTTACTCCTATCCTAACATTCACTCTTAGACTTTTGTCCTACCTTCTTGCAAGACGTGAGAGTCAAAATCCATACCTGAAACTAAATCGTACTCTACTATTCTACTCTTACCCTAATGCTCACTCTCAAACTACACCGACACCCAAAACTAAATCATCCCTAGCTTACTCTCAAACTAAACCTATATCTAAAACTAAATCTTCTCTACCCCGATCTCTTGAAAAGGTTACTTCACTCTCAAAGCCACACCTAAAACTACCTTGAGAAGGTCAGCTCACTCTCAGACCCATATATGAAACTAAATCGTCCTTAGCTCACTCTCAAACTTTTGTCCTAACTCTTTGAAAGACATTGGAGTCGAAACTCACACCTCAAAAATTGTCCCCACTCAATCCCATAATAATGTAGAGATTCAAAACCCCAACCTCCTCATTTCTATATGGGAAGAATGACAATCAGAACAAAGTCCGTTTATTGGAAATAAGTTATTCACTTGTACAAAGAAAGCAATATTGGAAAATTTGAATTCTCTTTGTAAAGTTGTTTATAAGATAGACAAAATTCAAAATTTGAAATTGGAATATGCGACAGATAAGAAAAGGGAATGTCCCAAATCCATATGACTATAGCCGTGTGTATTGAAGAATGCCAAGGATTGACCTTGGAAGGCTTTCAAAGCACTACGAAACATATGAAGATGTTAGAAAGGTGTCATCTTTAAGAAGAACATACAAAAGAATTGCTTCCATAGATGCATTGGAACCAATAAGATTTAAAAGCGACCTTAAGCAAAACTCAATTCAATTTACTTAGACATTGTCGTTTTTAAACTATGAGAAAACACAATGGTTGCTGATAAGATTGACAAATATCAAAACTTCAAAGAGAAGAATCGTACCTTTAACATAGGAATTAATATTGTAGTTGCGCTCCATAGAGCGTTTATGCTCTTAAACACTAACAATGGTATTTGGTAACAAGTTCAAGTTCAAAATCCTTATATGGGACAATAACTATTTTAAGTTGTGGCATAAATGAATGCTTAATTAACAATAATTTCACCTTTTTTTAAGCAAAAAAACAACAATTTGATTAATAACACAGAAAATAAATAAACGAAGTCAAACTCATGATTATTTTGACTAATAAAAAAAATCCAAAACTTGCTTAATCTTGACTTCAATATCTAATATTAAAAGTCCTAAAATTTATCACGAATATGCAATTGAATCTTAAAATTTTCAAAAAGTATAATCAGGTCCTAAAATTTATCGCATAAGTGCAATTGAGTCATAAAACTTTCAAAAAATGCAAAAATTCTTAAACTTGTTTCCGTTTGTAAAGTTGAATGAAGTTAATGAAGTGCCTTGATTACTCCAACTTAATAAGTTTTAGAATTTGATTACAGTTTTTGAAAGTTTTATTATTCAATTTCATGACAAATTTTAAGATTTTCAGTATATTTATCCTTATATTTTAATGGATGGCTAGTGGTATGAAAAAATGGTTGCTTATGAATAAGAATGAATTACTTTCTTGTTTAATATAATTAGTAGTTTTGCTCGCACGTGATTGCAATTTGAATGTCATTTCATTCGTAGATCTTGTGAGGCAACACTTCTCTGTTTTTGGCCTAGAGGGATTGCTGGCTAGTACAAGGAGAACAAAAGCCATGTAGTTTGGTGATGCCTACACAGATTAGTCTAAAAATAAATGGAAGAAAAAAAATTTACAATAGAAGAGGTTAATATTTTAGTGCTGGGCATTAAATTTTGTTGATTTACAATCTAACAAAAAACACATGAGAGGAATTTTGTTCTGTTCACCTTGTATTGAATAAAATTTTAATTAACACAATTTTCTAGTAAAAAAATAAGGATATTGGACATAAAAGAAATAATTTTTGTTGTCACGTCAATTGGTGCCCATTCTGATAATAATTTTAAAAAGAAAAAAGAAACTTTGATTATGCAAAGCATAATTTTAGGGATTTAGGCCTTGTCAGCTTTAATTTTTTTTCATAAAACCAATTCAATTCATAACGACCCAGCTTAAATTTCTTATCAAAGTAATTTCCATTTAAAAAAAATAAAAATATCCAATAAAATTTTTATAAATTCGTTTTTATTGAAAATAAATTAGTATTATGATAACTAAAACATATCAAAAAGAAAAAGTGCAAGAAAATCGTATATGGTACAGCACTAATTTACAGGAAAAACCTCATCGAAGCACTGAAAGCAGCTCCCCAAGCCTCTCTCTCCTCCACTCACCACCGTCTCCGGCGCCGCCGCCGCGATCTCCGGCATCGCTCCGTCGCAGGTAACGGCTGCTGCTTCACCCGTCGTCATACGTGCGCTTCTAGTCGCGTTATCTTTTCAATTCCTCCGTTCATACGGATTGCTTACGTTCCGCCGTACAGAGGTCCCGGCACCGCCGTATCCGGCTCGATAGCGACGAGGAGCTCCGAACAGCACCGCCGTCCACAGGTATAGGCGATTCGAGCGGGTTGGGCGGTTTTTCTGTTTCGATTTCGATTCATGTCGCCGGGATTGCTCCGTTGATATCTCTGTTCTCCGACGACCATCTTAGTTTTTTTCTGCTCGTTAGACGTGGGATGTCGGTTGAAGCAAAAAAAGATTCAAGCTTGATCAATGTTAGAGGGCATGAGCTTGCAATGGAGGTGATGCGTAGGATTGATGTTCTATGTATACTGAAGAATCGCGCATTTGTTAGAAGCCGAGCTCGTTTGTACATCGCCTCGTAGAGATGTCTTCTTTCAATTTTCTTTCGAAGTGCAGGTCGAGTAGCTGCAGTAACTTGATTGCATTCCCATTTACTCGTGCTTTGATGGGTTTTTTTTTGCTTATGACCAAGTTACTTTTACATCCAATGCCCTGTATTTTGGTGAATACTAGATCGACAATCGGTCCTGGATTTGCTATTCCAACCGGCTTCGCTGTCCCTTTTTCCTAACTTTAGCTACTGAGTTGAATTAGAAGTTCTTCCCTTAACTTTGGAGGGGAAGGAGTATAAGGGGGATGTGTTGAATTTTGTCGCCATGCTATGGGTTACCAAATTCTAGCGAGCGATGATCTTGAACTTAGTACACGTTGATGCGGGATTCAGTCTCTTTTTTTTCCTCCACTGTCCTTACGATGAAGTCATTATGCAGAGGGGATAGCAAATGGAGTTTTGCCCGACTTGTGGAAACTTGTTGCAGTTCGAGTTGCCTCATAGGGACCGGCCGTCCAGATTTTTCTGCCCATCTTGTCCCTATGTCAGTAATATCGAGAGCAAGGTAGGAATTTGCTTTGTTCCTATTGTTGCTTGGCCCCTGTGCGTATGTGTCTTTGGCATGATTTTTCTACAACCACGGCTTTGGTTGTCTGTTTGCAGGTTAAGATAAAGAGGAAGCAACATCTGGTTAGGAAGAAGATGGAACCTGTGTTCTCAGAAGAAGATAGGAAAAATGGACCCCAAACCGATGGCGGTCTGTCTTTCTTTCCCTTTTAATTCCCAAGTTCTTTCTTCACCTGTTTTGGCTTGAATTAGCTGATGGATAGGGAAAAAATTTGGCCTATAAGGTCACTGAAGATTCACAGCTGATGAAGAGAGTGTTTTCTTTTTTTTTTCCTTGTAATCTTAGGAAAAGTTCTTTTTCTTAAAGCAGCTCAAAAGTTAAGTAAATAAGAAAGCAAGGGCAGCAGTCTCTATTTCTTTTGATACTAGTGGTGAAGCAATAAGACTACCTTGACAAATCTATAGTGTGTGTTATCCTTGCAGGATCTTCCCGTGTTCTAACTGCCAATGATTGTATGTGCTACAACCGAAGAATAAAATGGCAATAAGAAAACAACATTGAGAAACTGGGTTCCACTGTGCGAATCCATGTTTTCATCTTTGTTGAGATCAAGAAAAGCACGCACTGCTGTTCTCTAGTTCTCTGATTGTCTTTGGAGTTGGTGCCCTGTTATGTTTGAGTACTTTGCTTTTAGACCTAGAGAGATTTTGTTAAAGAAATCAGATGTTATACTTCATATTTGGCTGACCTGAGAGTTAAGATTCTTGGCTCTGTAGAATTTTAAAAGCTATGGGTGTCATAGTATAGCCAGTGGAGCTGTCATGTTGCTGTTTAAGTTGGGCTTAAGCACGATTGTGAATAAGTGGTCACTTGTTCTTGTCTGTCTGATATACATTGATATCTGTTTGATCATGATGCCTATTTATGTTTGGAGTGGTGGGTTTGTTGATTCGTTTTCCATTTGCAGTGACATGTCCACACTGTGGCTATGGAAAGGCTATGTACCATCAAGCTCAGATCCGGTCTGCTGATGAGCCGATGACAACATTCTTTTGGTGCCTGAACGAGAAATGTGGAAAGAACTGGCGGGAAGATTGAGCTCTCAATGCCACAGTTGCAAAGCCGGATTCAGTACCCCATGGCCTTAAAGGCAGGACCAGAAATCATGTTCAACTGGTACTCGGGCCTTGTAGAAACTGTGATTTCAATGTTTATCTACTTTTCCAGAGGTTGCACTTGAACATAATTTGTTTTATTCGCCGACACTCTTCACTCTTCACTTTAAAAAAGCAGATGATGAATTAGGAGGAAAAAGAAAGCATTCTCTCTGGTAGATTCCTCGTCCTGGATTATGAAAAATGAACTAGACAGACATGATATACAGCACATGAGACAGGGACAGTGGCTTCTCATTGTTGAGCCCACCTCTTCGGATGATGTTGCTAACTAGGGGGTTCCACGTTGAATGAATTGATGTTGCCGAGAGAAGTTGACCATATCTACTATATTCTAGCTTTTATAGAGATCGGATGGATTATGTATGTTAATAGGTTCGGATTTGAGTATCCTCATGAGAATCTATCCAAAACGAGTACAAGACTTCTGATCGGAGTGGAATAATCAGTGTAATGCAAGATAACTTCCCGGAATGGCGAAGTTGTATGTCCACTTTATGAAGCAAATTGATGCCAATAGAAAGGATGTAAGCATCAACTTTCGGATAACGTGACTTGTAAAAGAAAAATTTCATGGCGACTTACATGAAATTGTTAGCCGCACAGCCGATGGACAACGGGTGACTAATGATTAGTATTGGCTTATCAGACTAAAACGTATGACGTCTCGTCTGTTGGAGCATGGTTTCATACTATCCGTCGATGGCATTAGGGTCTTACTTCTCGTTGAGCAGGTAGGGGCGACACGGGGGCATTACTCTTGAGGTGCCACAAGGTTTTTATAGTTTGAGCTAGTGATTTGGGCTTCGGCTCATAAATAGCTTTTGAGTATATATATATATATCTTTTTTTGTAATTGAGGAAGTAACAAAAAGATGTGAAGTGTTAATTAAAGTACAATCCTCTGCTATAGGATGAATTAAGATAAAACATCACGTCTCAAATTCTCTTGCATTTACTCTCTATTTCCTTGTAATTGGACCTTAAATCCTAACACCATCAAATGAAAGAAAGAAACATTGGATTAAATTAGCTGTTCTTTCGAAAGGAATGATCCCGAATTAACATTCTTTGATCATTCTTCTCTAAACACAATGCAACCTTGCTAAGAACCTAAGTTGAATAACTGTCTTTACTCATTCTATCGAGTCATCATTTAAAGGAAAAACTGTCATAATAATCAGAGTACTCAACTAATTAAACCCAGTCAGTAAGAAGTTATGTACCGTGCAGTCGCTAGTGATGAAAAATCACTATGAGACGGATCTGATCAACGGTCGAGATGTACTCAATTTAGCAGTGATTAGTGACCGCCAAGGGATGTTTTTTCCTTAAAAGGCACTCGCCAAAGGAGCCAGTTCCCAATACAAACCGTTGGATTTGGCGGCAACTTGGGTCCCACCTAATCCTCGCCGCACACGATGTCCGTCGCTATTATTGAGGGACAATTGCGACAAAGTTGCTGACGTGTCCTGACGACTCCATTGTTATTGGAGAAAATATTATTGACTCTCTCTCCTCCTATTGCTGTCTCGTTCTCCTCTCTGCTTTACTCTCGGCGGTCGGCACTTAGCACTCGGCGAATTCTCCCCGATTTTTCCCACACGCGCTTTCTCGAGAAAAATTTCTGCCGGCGACGGCGGCCGCGGACGGAAATGGAGCCGGCGGGAGGATGGAAGGTGGCGCGCGGCGGCGGCCGGCCCCGGCGGAAGGCCGATCTGGCCGCCGTGCTCCGGAAGTCGTGGTACCACCTGCGGCTCTCCGTCAGGCACCCGGCCAGGGTCCCGACCTGGGACGCCATCGTGCTGACCGCGGCCAGCCCCGAGCAGGCCCAGCTCTACGAGTGGCAGCTCGCCCGGGCCAAGCGCATGGGCCGGATCGCCGCCTCCACCGTCGCCATCGCCGTGCCCGATCCCGACGGCCAGCGCATCGGCTCGGGGGCCGCGACTCTCAATGCCGTCCGCGCGCTCGCCGAGCATTACTGGAAGCTCGGCACTGGCATTGCTCCGAAGGTAGCTCCTAGTTTCTCTTCAGGGCAGTATTGCGACAATTCCTTT
>MU090519.1:0-26691 GCA_014858505.1 Corymbia citriodora subsp. variegata | reverse complement strand
AAACGCTGACATTGCATGTTTTTTTTTATTTTTTATTTTTATTTTGGTGACTTCGCACTTGATTCCACTAGTGTGAAATTTTCCATCCTGTGATTGCTCATGTAAAAAACATTTTAGGCCGATGGTGTACTCATTACTTAATCTCCAATAAACTCGAGAGAAATAGGTTCAACAAAGCATAGAGAAAAAAATTGCTTTTATAAACCGACGAAACAATTTCAATCCAAAACCCTATTGGTTTTTTTTTTTTTTACCATAATTGAGAGATAATTATACATATTTAATGCCTCGCATATTGTTACCAATAGACTATTCCGTACACATGTAAAAGAGGGAAATTGGGAAACTGTTATGCTTAGGGTAGTTTGGGAGACTATCCATGATCTTTAGTAGCTACATTATAAGGAAAAAAGTGATAACTCTGAGAATATAAGGGATACTAATTTCAAGAATCTGATTTAGCCTAATTAATTATTTGATTTAGATCTGCTATTCATACTTGAATTAAAAACTTGGCATTTCTACAGAGCTTTAATATTGTTAAACTATGTCTCGAGTTTCAATCATGAAAAAACTCGATTTGAGTAGAAATTCATAACCCAAATAAAAACTTTCCTGACAACAACAAATTATTGAGATTCTTTCCACATTGGAGCTAGATCCCTAATATGAGCTAGCTCTTTCCATGGAATAGGTATCAATGTTTGGATAAACCACGTAAATCTCTTCTATTATTGTTGCTCACCTTTGATTTCTCTAGTAATTTCTTCCTCTCTTATCAAACTTGAATTACAAGACCCATTAGTTCCCTCATAATTTCTTAACAAATAGTTCATGTCTAGTTAATTAATAACTTGATTACAGAATATGCTTAAAACCAAGGGTTAATGTTGAGTATGTACTCTATTACTTACCTAAATCCAAAAAATGGTGCGCCTTCCAGATTAGGTCTCATCTTAACTTCTAGATTTGAGCTCTTTTGAAATTCGAAACCTTCTGATTTCCTTTCAATTCCAACATGACGTTCAAGGCGTTTTATTCGATACAAGGCACAAAGTGGAGGGTACAATATTAATGGTATGAAGAGTTTTTTTTTTTTTTCCTTAAGCACGAGCAAACAATCCAAAGGCGGGATTGATGGTGGTGAAGCCTCCGTCCACCGCCAGATTCTGGCCACTGATGTACTTGGACTCATCGCTCCCCAAATACAGAGCAGCCTTCGCCACATCTTCTTCCTGTAGACTCACCCCATCCAAGTTGGAATAAACTCGGACTCCTGCATTCTCGTCGATCTTGAAGAACTCCTTCGACAATGGTGTCAGAATGAAATAAGGCGAGAGACAGTTCACGCGAATTCCATGTCGCCCGAGCTCCGCAGCCACGTTCCTTGTGAGCCCCACGACGGCGTGCTTGGAGCTGGTGTACGCGTGGGATGCGACCCCGCCCACGCTCGAGCTGACGCTTCCGAGGTTGATGATGCTTCCGCTTCCTGACGGGATCATGGCCCGAGCAGCATGCTTGGTCCCTAAGAAGACACCCGTCAAATTCACGCTGATCACCCTCTCGAACTCGGCCTTGTCATTGTCCAATATGTTGGCCTTGGGCGGGTCGCTGATTGCGGCATTGTTCACCATTATGTCCAGCTTTCCATACTTGTCGACCGCAGTGGCAATGGCGTTTTCAACGTCGGATTCGATTGATACATCGCAATGCACAAAGGATGCAGTCTCAGGCCCCAGATCCATGCACACCGACTTGCCCAAATCTCGCGAATGTCGGCTATAATGACTTTGGCCCCATGCTTCGAGAAAAGCCTCGCGGTAGATTCTCCTATGCCGCCCGCCCCACCTGTGATCACTGCTACCTTTCCCTCTAGTCTGCAAAACCTTATGCTAATGAGCCCCAACAATCTAGTTTTACATGAACAAAAGAAACCAAAACGAGAGCATTTCTAGCTTTGAAAAGCAAAACTATTACTCTCAAACGTAATTTCCAGCATCTTAAATCGCACGCGTGCTGCCAAAGCCGCATGAACGACCAATTTTCTCATCATTTAGAAAGAATCTCTTTCAACGTAAGTCCGAAAGCAAAAGAGCAATACCTTCGTGCTTCCTGGGGAAGGAGTGTTGTGGCTGTGGTTGACATGGTTTAAAAGATTGTTTCGAACAAGGCTCGTAGCTACTAGCAAGTGGGCTTTCGTATGACCAGCGACAGCAATCGAACCCACACCTTCTCGTTGTATAGACTTCTTGGGGGTAGAGGCTTAATCTATTCCCACTGAGCCAAAGGATTCATCCGTAATTTCATGGATAATGAGAAATCGGTGGGCTACCCTGGTATGAGCATCATCCCAAACCACCTGGTAATCAACGTCATATCGTCGTTTGTGAGAAAGAGAAGCGCCGTACGGAAGCTTCATAAAAAAATTCCAAATTAGTAAATCTATAACAAATTTACTCATAATTAATTTTTTGATCATAAAAAATCTCAAATTGATATACATGTGAAAAATTTATTCTCCATTAGTTTTCATTAAATTTTATATTCAAATTACTGAATTAGATTACATATGGCAGTTGACAAGGATATTAATTTGGGGTTTTATCCTCAATTTGTTATAAATATATCAATTTTTTATTTTTTTTGTATTAATCCAATTTATTAAAAACTAATGAAGAGTAAATTTATGGCAAATGTACCAATTTAAGATTTTTAGTGATCAAAAAAATAGTTTTGGATAAATTTGTCATTGTATATCAATTTAGGATTTTTTGTAGTCAAAAAATTTATTTGGACTAAATTTATTGCAGGATACCAGTTTAAAGTTTTTCATGTCATTTATCTTCTTATGATGTTTCCTTTCCTCAAGAACAAGTGACCTATCTTTTTTTTTTCCCAACACATCAGATGGTTTGATCGCTCTCGAGTATCTTTCATCGGCCTGTGAACTCTATCCTATCAAAGATGCCTCTTGAAGATTAATCAAGGAAGTAACGTAATAGGGAAACCATCCAAAGATAGAAAGACAATCTCCCGCTTGTTGACATAGAGCTTGAGGTCTAGAAAACAGTTCTTTGATAAGCGGATTGATAATTAGTACACTCTATTAGCCAAAAAATGAACACTAATGTTGATATTCATATGTGCTGTTATTATCCCAGAAAAAGTCGTAGTGCAATTTTTTCTCTTCGAATGATCGGTTTGTGATGTGGTTTCGTTGTCTACTTGAGAGAGCTCTCCATGCCTTTGTGCTTCTTTGATAAATACAAAGAAAGCTGATAGGATAGAGGTATCTCAACAGTGAAATGAGCATAAGAAAAATTCAATGAAAAGAGTCAAGATTTTAACACTCGCCACTTTTTACATCATTGCAGAAATAAGAGATAAAACATAATATATAGAAAAACAGAATAAGGAAATAAATCGGATTTATGATTTTACATGATTCAATCAATATGACATATTCTGCGGAGAGATGAAATCTTGCCTCATAGGAAAGCAACCCCCTTATTTATCAAAAGATAGCGACCACCTAAATTGTTAGATCAGATTAAGGGCATGTTCCTATAGTCAATATCAATTTGTTAGATTGTATAGCATGTCTCTAAAACTGATTATTATTATGGAGACATGTGTGTGCTAAAATGGAGAACACTTGAATTGTTAGATATTTAGGAATCAAATGAAAAGAAATAATCAAATACATGTACCGTTTTTGCTTCATTTT
The DNA here is from genome assembly GCA_014858505.1 of Corymbia citriodora subsp. variegata. Taxonomy (NCBI): domain Eukaryota; kingdom Viridiplantae; phylum Streptophyta; class Magnoliopsida; order Myrtales; family Myrtaceae; genus Corymbia; species Corymbia citriodora. The sequence goes on along the minus strand of MU090519.1, from coordinate 22,964 downwards.
TAATTAGTTTTTAATTTCAATTATGCCAATTTAATCTTAAATTTTTCTAATGACTTGCCAATATAATCATAAATTTTGCAAATCTGTCAATTTAATCCTAAATATTTTGATGTGGCAATCTAGTCATAGTTAGTGCCTGCTGTTTTACATGGCATGGGTGACGTTTACATGAGACGCCGACGTGGATAATTTTTTTACATCTTTTAATTTTTCCAAATTTATTATAAATTTTTTGGGTTTCTTTTTCTTTTCTTTCCTTCTTTCTCATCACCTTGCTAGCATTTGGTGAGATGGATGAGGTTGGCCTTACCTTGCTACTAGTGAGGCTTGACCCTCATCAAATTTATAAAAATTATTTTTATAAACCAATGAAACAATTTCAATCCAAACCTCTATTGGTTTTTTTTTTTTTTACCATAATTAAGAGATAAGTATACATATTAAATGCCTCGCATATTGTTTCCAATAGACTATTCCATACACATGCAAAAGAGGGGAATTGGGAAACTGTTATGCTTAGGGTAGTTTGGGAGACGATCTATGATCTTTAGTAGCTACGTTATAAGGAAAAAAGTCATAACTCTGACAATATAAGGATATTAATTTCAAGAATCTGATTTAGATTTTCTATTCGTACTTGAATTAAAAACTTGGCATTTCTCCTGAGCTTTAATATTATTAAACTATGTCTCGAGTTTCAATCGTGAAAAAACCCGATTTGAGTTGAAATTCATAACCCAAATAAAAACTTTCCTGACAACAACAAATTATTGAGATTCTTTCCACATTGGAGCTAGATCCCTAATATGAACTAGCTCTTTCCATGGAATGGGTATCAATGTTTGGATAAACCACGTAAATCTCTTCTATTATTGTTGCTCACCTTTGATTTCTCTAGTAATTTCTTCCTCTCTTATCAAACTTGAATTACAAGACCCATTAGTTCCCTCATAATTTCTTAACAAATAGTTCATGTCTAGTTAATTAATAACTTGATTACAGAATATGCTTAAAACCAAGGGTTAATGTTGAGTATGTACTCTATTACTTACCTAAATCCAAAAAATGGTGCGACTTCCAGATTAGGTCTCATCTTAACTTCTAGATTTGAGCTCTTTTGAAATTCGAAACCTTCTGATTTCCTTTCAATTCCAACATGACGTTCAAGGCTTTTTATTCGATACAAGGCACAAAGTGGAGGGTACAATATTAATGGTATGAAGAGTTTTTTTTTTTCCTTAAGCACGAGCAAACAATCCAAAGGCGGGATTGATGGTGGTGAAGCCTCCATCCACCGCCAGATTCTGGCCACTGATGTACTTGGACTCATCGCTCCCCAAATACAGAGCAGCCTTCGCCACATCTTCTTCCTGTAGACTCACCCCATCCAAGTTGGAATAAACTCGGACTCCTGCATTCTCGTCGATCTTGAAGAACTCCTTCGTCAATGGTGTCAGAATGAAATAAGGCGAGAGACAGTTCACGCGAATTCCATGTCGCCCGACCTCTGCAGCCACGTTCCTCGTGAGCCCCACGACGGCGTGCTTGGAGCTGGTGTACGCGTGGGATGCGACCCCGCCCACGCTCGAGCTGACGCTTCCGAGGTTGATGATGCTTCCGCTTCCTGACGGGATCATGGCCCGAGCAGCATGCTTGGTCCCTAAGAAGACACCCGTCAAGTTCACGCTGATCACCCTCTCGAACTCGGCCTTGTCATTGTCCAATATGTTGGCCTTGGGCGGGTCGCTGATTGCGGCATTGTTCACCATTATGTCCAGCTTTCCATACTTGTCGACCGCAGTGGCAATGGCGTTTTCAACGTCGGATTCGATTGATACATCGCAATGCACAAAGGATGCAGTCTCAGGCCCCAGATCCATGCACACCGACTTGCCCAAGTCGTCGCGAATGTCAGCTATAATGACTTTGGCCCCATGCTTCGAGAAAAGCCTCGCGGTAGATTCTCCTATGCCGCCCGCCCCGCCTGTGATCACTGCTACCTTTCCCTCTAGTCTGCAAAACCTTATGCTAATGAGCCCCCACAATCTAGTTTTACATGAACAAAAGAAACCAAAACGAGAGCATTTCTAGCTTTGAAAAGCAAAACTATTACTCTCAAACGTAATTTCCAGCATCTTAAATCGCACGCGTGCTGCCAAAGGCGCATGAACCAATATGAACGACCGATTTTCTCATCATTTAGAAAGAATCTCTTTCAACGTAAGTCCGAAAGCAAAAGAGCAATACCTCCGTGCTTCCGGGGGGAGGAGTGTTGTGGCTGTGGTTGCCATGGTTTAAAAGATTGTTTCGAACAAGGCTCGTAGCTACTAGCAAGTGGGTTTTCGTATGACTAGTGACAGCAATCTAACCCACACCTTCTCGTTATATAGACTTCTTGTGGGGTGAAGGCTTAATCTATTCCCACTGAGCCAAAGGATTCATCCGTAATTTCATGGATAATGAGAAACCGGTGGGCTGCCCTGGTATGAGCATCATCCCAAACCACCTGGTAATCAACGTCATATCGTCGTTTGTGAGAAAGAGAAGCGCCGTACGGAAGCTGCATCCTAGTTTCGTCCATTATCATACAATTGACTGTGATAAGATCAAGCAGCCAATTTTCCACCTCCCATATTAACTAGGAGTTACGACCAAAAATATAATAGGGTTTATATCATTAAAAAATTTCAAACCGGTACATCTATAATAAATTTACTTATAACTAATTTTTTAACCATAAAAAACCTCAAATTAATACACTTGTGATAAATTTACTTACCGTTAGTTTTCGTTAAATTTTACACTCAAATTACTGAATTAGATGACATATGGCAGTTGACAAGAGTGTTAATTTGGATTTTATCCTCCATTTGTCACAAATATATCAGTTTTTTTTTTATTTTGTTTAAATCCAATTTAACAAAAACTAACAAAAAGTAAATTTATTGCAAACGTACTAATTTAATATTTTTAGTGGTCAAAAAATTAGTTTTGAATAAATTTGTCACTGTGTATCAATTTAGAGTTTTTTATGGTCAAAAAATTAGTTTTGGCTAAATTTATTATAGGATACCAAATTTAAAATTTTTCGTGACATTAACCCTATTGACGAATACATGTCATTTATCATCTAATGATGTTTCCTCGAGAACAAGTGGTCTATCTTTTTTTCCAACACATCAGATGGTTTGATCCCTCTCGAGTATCTTTCACCGGCCTGTGGAATCTATCGTATCAAAGATGCTTCTTGAAGATTAATTAAGGAAGTAACGTAATAAGGAAACCATCCGAAGATAGAAAGACAATCTCCCGCTTGTTGACATAGAGCTTGAGGTCTAGAAAACAGTTCTTTGATAAGCAGATTGATAATTAGTAAACTCTATTAGCCAAAAACAATGAGCATTCATGTTGATATTCATATGTGCTCTTATTATCCCAGAAAAAGTCGTAGTACAATTTTTTCTCTTTGAATGATCGGTTTGTGATGTAGTTTCGTTGTCTACTTGATAGAGCTCTCCATGCCTTTGTGCTTCGTTGATAAATACAAAGAAAGCTGATAGGATAGAGGTATCTCAACAGTGAAATGAGCATAAGAAAAATTCAATGAAAAGAGTCAAGATTTTAACACTCACCACTTTTTACATCATTGCTGAAATAAGAGATAAAACATAATATATAGAAAAACAGAATAAGGGAATAAATCGGATTTATGATTTTACATGATTCAATCAATATGACATATTTAGCAGAGAGATGAAATCTTGCCTCATAGGAAAGCAATCCCCTTATTTAGCAAAATATAGCGACCACTTAAATTGTTAGATCAGATTGAGGGCATGTTCCTATATTCATTATCAATTTGTTAGATTGTATAGCATGTCTCTAAAACTCAATATTATTATGGAGACAGGTGTATGCTAAAATGGAGAACACTTGAATTGTTAGATATTTAGGAATCAAATGAAAAGAACCCAAATAATAAAACACATGCACCTTTTTTGCTTCATTTTTATTTAGTTTTTGCTCTTTTCATATCTTTTAAGTAGTTCTTAATAACCAACCCTTCCGTTAAATGAAAAGACAAGAAAGATGCGGAAAATTGTTCAAAAAGCTTTAAATCTATTATATGGCGACTAATTCAGTTATAAACATTTCAATTATGCTAATTTAGTCTTAAAATTTTCTAATGACTTGTCAATATAATCATAAATTTTGCAATTCTATCAATTTAATCCTAAATCTTTTAATGTGACAGTCTAATCATAATCAATGCCAGCTATTTTACATGATACAGACAACACTGACATGGATAATTTTTCTACATTTTTTTAATTTTTCCAAATTTATTATAAATTTTTTGAGTTTCTTTTTCTTTTCTTTCGTTTCTTTCCTTCTTTCTCTTGACCTTGCCAGCATCTGGTGAGACGGATGAGGTTGGCCTTGCCTTGCTACTAGCGAGGCTTGACCCTCACCAAGTTCGGCGAGGACGAGCCTTGCCAAAAGCTAATGAGGGCAACCTCGCCAGCCTAACAAGGGTGAACCTCGCTACCACAAGGTGAGATTGACCTCACCCTACCACTAGCGAGGCTTGATCCTCACCAAATCCGACAAGGGCAAGCCTCAACCGAGGTTGGCAAGGCCACTGGTGGGGTCAACCTTGCAAGCTCAACAAGGGTGGGCCTCGGCCAAGGAAAGAGGTTGAGCCTTGCCAATGGCAAGTCGCTAACCATCATTGCCAAGGCCCAATGATCCTCACAAGATCTAATGAGGGTGAGCCTTGCTGTCACTAGGCAAGGTCGACCTACAGTGAGGTCGACCTCCCCCTACTATTGACAAGGCTTGACCCTCGCCGCATCTGCCAATGGTGAGCTTTAATTGAGGCTACTAAGGCCACTAGTGAGGTTGACCTTGCTAACCTAGTGATGACGAGGTACCTTGCCATTGGCCAATTGCTAGCCAAGCCTAGCAACTGATTAGATGAAGATGGAAAGAAAAAAAAGAAAAAAGAGAAGAAAAGGAAAAAAATTAAAAATATAAAAAATTCAGAAAATTATAAAAATATAAAATATTATTTACATTAGCGTCGATCATACCAAGTAGGATGGTCAACGTTAAGTAGATCATCACATCAACAATTTCTAATCAAAATTGGTCAAAATGATTAAATTGGCAAATCATTAAAATATTTATGACTGAATTAACAATTTATCAAAAGATTTAGAAATAAATTGGCATAATTGGAAGGTTTATAATTAAATTGGCCATCATATAATAGGTTTAGGATTTTTTTTATTTTGGATAATTTTCCCATACAAGATGAGTCTTTGTTTATTTTACTTCTACCCACATTTTGTATGCCTTAGTTCTGACTTTTGACAACATATGAACCCGTCATGCAATGGCTCAATTTGATAATCATTACGTAATTTAGCTTACGCAGGCACCTCTCACATCTAAAACGTGAGTCCTGATCATAGAAGGTTGATCAATAAGGAGGGTTTTGCACATACAAGACAAGACGAGTGTTGTTTATTCTGCTTCTCCCCCAAATTTAATATGCTTCATTTCCGACTTTTGACCGCATATGAACTAATCTTGCAATGGCTCAGCTCGATGATTATTGGAACTTGAATTACGTAATTAGGAACCATTTGTGCATATGTCTTAATCATAGAAAGTTGATCCATAAGGAGGGTTTTTCCATTCTTTGTTTATTCTACTTTTGACAGCATGTGAACTAGCGATGCAATGACTCAGCTTGATAATTATCGGAACTTGAACTTGGATTACGTAATTAAGCTCACGGTAGGCAATCCCATATCTGAATCGTCAAATTTTGATCCTAAAACAATTTTATAATATCGATAGCGGTCCCCATCATAGTTTAAATTTATGAAATACTGAGAGGGACCAAATATATTAATGAGGTTGCATATGCTTATTAAATGCGTAGGATGTTCTTGTTTAACAAATATTGACACATATTGTTTCGATTGATAGATATATTTAGATTATTAAGTCCGTGTTGTTTCGCATATATTTATTCATAGGGTGTAAATTGCAAAGGGCATAATTTGAAGAGGAAAAGTTTGGAAACGCCCTCTCGAGTTTCACATTTTTATATAGCTTTTAGATCTGAATTTAGATTAGGCTAATTGAGTACGAGTGTTCATTCTACGCTACATAAATAGGTCATGCTAAAATAAAAATAAAAACGTTCATGCTCCATGATCGATGATATATTCTCTGGGGTATGCATTAGCTTATTTTTATCATTGATGTTATTTTCACCTCTTGCTCAAATATTCATTAGAGAAACCTGGAAGCATTTTGTGTGGGTGGTGACGTAGTGTGCTCCATGTTAATAGGTGATCCAATCGGAATATGCTCTCTTTTAACTGTTTTTTTTTTTGGGTCAAACTGTATTTTTTTTTAGTTGGTCTTTTAATTGTGTTTCAATAACCATAAAGGCTTAGATAGCGTTTGGTCGTCCGGATCTAGATGAGGGTAGGATTAGGTAAAGAGGGATTTAAAATCCTCCAAATATCCACAAATTGTAAAAATATATAATCATATATTTGGTGCAACTTAAGTTAGAATTTGAATATTTGAAAAAAAAAAAATCCTTGAACGCAACCTAAAATAGATTTGAAAATCTTTAAAAATCCTTCTCGTTTGAAAATCCTTAAAATTCTTTGAAGGTCCCATCTCCAGTTGGCTCCTCTTGTATGTGAGACTCAAACCTTTTCGACCATGTATCTGGGAAGTCCTCCTTGAGAGCATGATGACTCTCAATCGACACGAGTTCGCATAATTATAGGACGACCTTGTGAGTAGCGGGAGGCAATTCCTTTGGGTCGTACGGCCGAACTCCGGGTCCGTTTGGTTCAACTTTTGGGGAATGCATTTGCATTTCTCCAAGTATCTTTAGCTAAATGGGTATTTGGTGAAAGTAAAAGTGTTTGGCAAATTGGAGTTTTCCGAAATGACTTTGGTGTAAATACCGTTTGGTAAACTTGCATCTACAAATAACTTTTCTTATATTTTTATTTTTTATTTTTTAAATAAGCAGATGGCCGGTGACCGGCCAGATCTGGCCACCGGCGTTGTTGTCCGGCGGCCAGATCTGGCCGGCGGCGTCACCGCCTGGGCGACCTCCGGCGGCGACGCCTGGGTCGCGCGAACCCAGGCGTCGCGCCTGAGTTCGCGACCTCCAGCGGCGACGCCTGGGTCGCGCGAACCCAGGGGTCGCCGTTGGAGGTCGCGCGTGTCGTCGCCGGAGGTCGCCACGCCTGGGTTCGCGCGACCCAGGCGTCGCGCTGCGACCTCCGACCTCCGGCGGCGACGCCTGGGTTCGCGCAACCCAGGCGTTGCGCCGCGACCTCCGATCTCCGGCGGCGACGCTGGGTTCGCGCGACCCAGGTGCATTGCCGCCGGAGGTCGCAACGCCTGGGTTCGCGCGATCCAGGCGCGTCACCGCCGGAGGTCGCGACGCCTGGGTCGCGGGAACCCAGGCGTCGCGCGACCCCGGGCGACGATTGCCAGGGGTCGCGCGACCTCTGACGGTGGTCGCCGGGGTCGGGCGACCTCCGACGGCGGTCGCCGGAGGTCGTGCCCAGCAGCCACTGCTGGGCTACTCCGTTTCTAAAAAAAAAAAAAAAAAGTCAAAGATGTTGACTTGTATCCTTGAAATGCTGAAAGCCGAATGCTGGTGGAGACCAGCATTGAGCTTTCAACATTCTACTAGCATTCCAAATACTAGCATTTGGCCAATGGGGTTCTCAAATGCTGAACCAAACAGGTTCGCATTTGGCCAAGGGGCTTTCGGGGCCGAAAGCCCCTTGGCAAAGCTGAACCAAACAGGCCCTCCATCGCCAAAGAAAGCAGCTCCTCCATCCTTAAAGGGTTGACCGAGGCTAGCGAGGCCATTGGTGAATTCGACCTTACCAGCCTGGGGAGGGTGAGCCTCGGCCAAAGATGGTGATGTTGAGCCTCACCAATGGCCGATCACCAGCCATTGTCAAGCTCGATGATTGACCAGACAAAGAAGAAAATAAAATAAAATAAAAATTCAAAAAACGTCTATATCAATGCTGGTTGTACTAGAGATCTACTATCAAAATTGGCCAGAATAACTAAAGTGACAAATCATTAAAAGTTTTATAACTAAATTAGCAAATTATCAAAATGTTTTAACTAAATTGGGCATAATTGAAAGGACTAATTTGGCAATTTGTCAAAATGTTTAGGTCTAAATTAACACAATTGAAATATTATGGCTAAATTGGTTGAGTCTAATAGGTTTAAACTTTTTGAATAATTTCCCCAGGCAAGATGATCTGCTACCAAGATTTTGTATGCTTCAATTTTGACTTTTCACAGTGTATGAAGCCGTCACGCAATGGCTCAACTTGATGATCATTACGTAATTAAGCTTACGCAAGCACCTCTCATTTCTAAAGCTTCAAATCCTGGTCCGCGCAACAATTCTATAATCTTGATTTGAAAACATTTGTGCATGTGTCGTCATGGCGCCACTTGATCATTTAAGGCTATATATATTAGAGCCAACTTGTAAACAAGCATCTCTTTGTTGAAATTCGACAGACGTAAGCCATCGACTTTCCATGGGCAATTTATATAGATAAAGACCAGAAAAAATATTAGTTGATGAGGAAGCTCAAGTGTCTTGATGCAATGCATTGGGAACGTGTACGTGAGGCAAGAATCATAAGCAAATTCATTTCTCGGGAAGCGCATTTACGAATCCAACAGAGTATAATTACAATTGAAAAATATATATTCGAGCATTCTACGAAGCAGATTAGATCTTGCACCTGATTTCCCACCATCTGTTCATCAGGTAAAGTAATTTAAAGCACTGTACTTTGATTGTCCGCTCAATTCTATTGCCGGTTATAAGAGGGTATCGAAGCTACACGCATTAGTTTACTAAACGTACAAGATAGGAGGAGGCTTTTCCCCATGCAAGACGAGTCTTTGTCTGTTCTACTTCCACCCAGGTTTCGTCTGCTTCATTTCTGACTTTTGAGAGCTAATGAACTGGTCATGCCATTGCCATGGCCCAACGTGATGATCGTTGGAACTTGAGTTACGTAATAAGAAACCATTTGTGCATGAGTCCTAATCATAGAAAGTTGATCACTAAGGAGGTTTTGCACATGCAAGACGGGACGAGTCTTTGTTTATTCTACTTCTCCCCAAAATTTTGTATGCAATAAAATTCTCACAGAACGTCATCGAACCTATTGATAGTAATCTCTCAAAAAATTTACAAATTGCCGGTATTATAAGGTATTTTCATTAAGATTGGCACTTAGTTTATACGGGACCCAACTTGTAAAAAAAGTATCATTGTTGAAACGTGAAACACGCAGACCCTCGCTTTTCTTGGGCAACTTATGAAAATAAAGACTGGATAAAATATTTATTGAATGAGTAAGTTCGTGGGTGTTGATGCAATGCATTGGGAAGAGTCAGCCAAAAGCCTTTATTTACACCGTACGAGAATCTAAGGATAACATGGCATCTGAGGCAAGAGCCAATAGACAGTCATTCGTCAGGAAGAGCAGTCATATTATATTAGCTCTCGATAGACTTCTGGGACTAAAAAAAGACCACCTACCAGCGATGTTGTCGTACTCAACAACAGAGCATCTGTACCATCTTTAACAAGCAATCTGACCTAAGCGTCACGCATCTATACCTTCATTCCTATGTCCGGTTATATAAGGGCACCAAAGCTACAGTCATTAGTTTACCAAGCATGCAGGAAGTTGTATTGAAGGGTTACCGATTGCAGAAACCCGACATGGACCCCTCGTAGATCATCTATCAAGCTCGACCATATTTGCTTTAAATCAATTCAAATCAGCTCGACCAAGATCAAGAAAAGTTCAGCTCTCTTGTAATTTTCCTGAGTATATGCATTTGTCTAGATGAGATTAAAACTATGAGCTGGAATTGAAAGCAAGGGCCTCGAACCAAAGCTGTGCGCATCTACATTTGAAACCAAATAAGCCAAGTATCAAACTTTGAGCGATGAAAAAATAACCATCAATTACGCAAGGCATGGCATGAATTTCAGAAACCTTTCTATTCCGCCACGGCCACTTGCTGTGGCTCAGTCAAACTGAGGGAAAGAGGAGAAGTTGGAAACTTTTATGCCTTGAGTCTTATGGGAGATAATCTATGCTCTTTAAAGCACCATTATAAGGGGAAAAAAAAAGTGATAAGTCCGATGATATAAAGATAATAATTTGGAGAATCAAGTTTAGTGTAAATTACATGATTTTGAGTCTGCTATGTGTATTTGAATTGAAAACGTGATATTTCTCCTAAGCTAATAAGGTTAAATTATATTTCGAGTTTGAATCGGTAAAAGAAACTAGATCCAAGTAGAAATTCAAAATCCGAATAGCTCTGCGCTGCACATTACATCGGCTTTCAACTAGTCAATATAAAAGGTAATAGTTTCTAAATAATAAGAAGGAAAGTAGAACGATGATGTGGCTTGATTATAAAATTCCATAAGCAACTTTATAGATAGATTATGACATGGAAATGCATGCCCCACAGTTATCTAGGGAATAAAACCTTTTTTTCCTTCTAAAGTTCTAATTCATTTTTCGCTTACCGAGTTTTTGTCGTCCATTGGCCTCCAGCACATCGCTTTCTTTGTATTTAACTACATCTACTATAGGCCTGACGTGTTCTGGTTGCTATGGACGATCAAATTAGTTTGACTGAAACCACCTTGCCATCACAATTAAGATTCCCTCGTGAATCTGAGAGAACGCAATTCCAAGAACATGAGTATCTGCGATGCTGATGACCCACGATTCCATCAAAGGAAAAGACGAACGACATTGCCCTCTTTCACTAGCAAGACCAGATGAGTCTTTGTTTATTAACATAGCCGACTTTTGACAGCATTTGAACTGGTCCTGCATTGGCTCAACTTGGAACATGACGTAATTATGCTGGCGTACGCACCTCCCATGGCCGAAGCTTCAAATTATAAAAATATAAAAAAAATTATTTACATTAGCGCTGATCGCACTAGTAAGATGGCCAACATTAAGCAAATTGTCATATTAGCGATTCTGGTTAAAATTGGTCGGAATGATTAAATTAGCAAATTGTTAAAATGTTTAGGAATGAATTAACAAGTTATCAAAATGTATAAAAATTTATTTACGTTAGTGTTGATCACATCAGTAAGATGGCCAACATTAAGCAAATCGTCATATTAGCAATTCTGGTTAAAATTGGTTGGAATGATTAAATTAGCAAATTGTTAAAATATTTAGGACTGAATCCCAGCTTCGTCATAGGGTGACTTACCTAGTTGCATGTGTGTGGTAGCTAGCACGTGTGGCCCCTAGGGTTTACTCTCCTAGCTGTCGATTAAATTAGCAAATTGTTAAAATGTTTAGGAATGAATTAACAAGTTATCAAAATGTATAAAAATAAATTGACATCATTAAAAGGTTTACAACTGAATTGGGTGTTATCTAATAGGTTTAGGATTTTTTTTGGATAATTTTCCCATACAAGATGAGTCTTTGTTTATTTAACTTCTACCCAGATTTTTTATGCCTCAATTCCGACTTTTGACAGCATATGAACCCATCACGCAATGGCTCGGCTTGATGAATCATTAAGTAATTAAGCTTATGCATGCACCTCTCATATCTAAAGCGTGAATCCTGATCATAGAAGGTTGATCAATAAGGAGGGTTTTGTACATGCAAGACGAGACGAGTCTTTCTTTATTCTACTTCTCCCCCAAATTTAATATGCTTCATTTATGACTTTTGACCGCATATGAAATAATCTTGCAATGGCTCAGCTCGATGATTAGTGGAATTTCAATTACGGAATTAGAAACCATTTGTGCATGAGTCCTAATCATAGAAAGTTGATCCGTAAGGAGGGTTTTCCACGCGCAAGACAAGACGAGTCTTTGTTTATTCTACTTTTGACAGCATGTGAACTAGTTGGCTTGATGATTATCGGAACTTGAACTTGGATTACATAATTAAGCTCATGGTACGCACATCCCATATCTCAATCCTCAAATGTTGATCCTCAAACAATTTTTTTATAATATCAATAGCGGTCCTAATCATAGTTTGAATTTATGAAATACTGGGAGGGACCAAGTGTATTAATGAGGTTGCATATGCTTATTAAATGCATAGGATGTTCTTGTTTAACACATTGACATGAATTATTTCGATGAGAAATTTGATAGATATATTTAGATTTTTTAGTCAGTTTGTTTTACATATATTTATTGATAGGAAGTAAATTGCAAAGGGCATAATTTGAAGAGGAAAAGTTCGGAAACACCCTCTCGATTTTCACATTTTTTATATAGCTTTTAGATCTGAAATTAGATTAGGCTAATTGAGTACATGAGTGTTCATTCTACGCTACATAAATAGGTCATGCTAAAAAAAAAAAGGTTCATGCTCCATCTGATCGATAATTTATTCTCTAGGATATGCATTAGCTTATTTTTATCATTGATGTTATTTTTCGCATCTTGCTCAAATATTCATTAGGGAAACCTGGAAGCATTTTGTGTGGGTGGTGATGTTGGTGCTCCATGTTAATAGGTGATCCAATCGGGATATGCTCTCATTTAACTGTTTTTTTTTAATCGGTCTTTTAACTATGTTCCATATAACCATAAAGGCTTAGATTATGTTTGATCACCTGGATCCAGATTGGGTAAGATTAGATAAAGAGGGATTTAAAATCCTCCAAATATCCACTGATTGTAAAAATATATCATCATATATTTGGTGCAATTTAAGTTAGAATTTGAATATTTAAAAAAAAAAATCTTTGAACGCAACCTAAAATGGATTTGAAAATCTCTAAAAATCCTTTTCGTTTGAAATATCTAAAAAATGTTTGAAGGTCCAATCTTCGATTGGCTCCTCTTGTCTGTAAGACTCCAACCTTTTCGACCATGCATATGAGAAGTCCACCTTGGGAGCATGATGACTCTCAATCGACACGAGTTCACATAATTCTAGGACGACCTTATGAATAGCGGGAGGCAATTCCTTTGGGTCGTACGGCCGAACTTAATCGCCAAAGAAAGCAGCTCCTCCATCCTTAAAGGGTTGACCGAGGCTAGCAAGGCAACTGGTGAATTCGACCTTACCAGCCTGGGGAGGGCAAGCCTCGGCCAAAGATGGTGAGGTTGAGCCTCGTCAATGGCTGATTGCTAGCCATCATCAAGACCCGATGACTGACCAGACGAAGAAGGAAAGAAAATAAAATAAAAATTCAAAAAATGTTCGTGTCAACGCTGGTCGTATTAGTGATTTGCTATCAAAATTGGCCAGAATAACTCAATTGACAAATTATTAAAAATTTTATGACTAAATTAACAAATCATCAAAATATTTTAACTAAATTGGCATAATTGAAAGGACTAATTTTGGCAATAAGCCAAAATATTTAGGTCTAAATTAACACGAAATGTTATGGTTAAGTTGGCTGTCATCTTATAGCTTTAGAACTTTTTGAATAATTTCCCTAGGCAAAATGAGTTTTTGTTCATTCTAGTTCAACCCAGATTTTGTATGCTTCATTTTCGACTTTTGACAGTGAATGAATCTGTCACGCAATGGCTCAAATTGATTACCATTACGTAATTAAGCTTACGCAAGCACCTCTCATTTCTAAAGCTTCAAATTCTGGTCCGCACAACAATTCTATAATCTTGATTTGAAAACATTTGCGCATGTGTCCTCATGGCGCCACTTGATCATTTAAGGCTATATATATTAGAGCCAACTTGTAAACAAGCATCTCTTTGTTGAAATGCGACAGACGTAGGCCACCGACTTTCCTTGGGCAATTTATATAGATAAAGACCAGAAAAAATATTAGTTGATGAGGAAGCTCAAGTGTCTTGATGCAATGCATTGGGAACGTGTACTTGAGGCAAGAATCATAAGCAAATTCATTTCTCGGGAAGCGCATTTACGAATCCAACAGAGTATAATTACAATTGAAAAATATATATTCGAGCATTCTATGAAGCAGATTAGATCTTGCACCTGATTTCCCACCATCTCTTCATCAGGTAAAGTAATTTAAAGCACTGTACTTTGATTGTCCGCTCAATCCTATTGCCGGTTATAAGAGGGTATCGAAGCTACACGCATTAGTTTACCAAACGTACAAGATAGGAGGAGGCTTTTCCCCATGCAAGAAGAGTCTTTGTCTGTTCTACTTCTCCCCAGGTTTCGTTTGCTTCATTTCTGGCTTTTGAGAGCAAATGAGTCATGCCATTGCCATGGCCCAACTTGATAATAGTTGGAACTTGAGTTATGTAATTAGAAACCAGTTGCGCATGAGTGCTAATCATAGAAAGTTGATCACTAAGGAGGGCTTTACACATGCAAGGCAGGACGAGTCTTTGTTTATTCTACTTCTCCCCAAATTTTGTATGCTATAAAATGCTCACTAAATGTCATCGAACCTATTGATCATAACCTCTCGAAAAATTAATAGATTTCCCAGTATTTGAAGGTGATTTCATTAAGATCGGAACTTGATCATTTAAGGCTATTTATACTAGACCCAACTTGTAAAAAAGTATCTTTGTTGAAATGCGAAAGGCAGACCCTCACTTTTCTTGGGCAACTTATGAAAATAAAGACTGGATAAAATATTTGTTGAATGAGTAAGTTCGTGGGTGTTGATGCAATGCATTGGGAAGAGTCAGCCAAAAGCCTTTATTTACACCGTACGAGAATCTAAGGGTAACATGGCATCTGAGGCAAGAGCCAATAGATAGTCATTCGTCAGGAAAAGCAGTCATATTATATTGGCTCTCGATAGACTTCTGGGACTAAAAGAAGACCACCTACCAGCGATGTTGTCGTTCTCAACAACAGAGCATATATACCATCTTTAACAAGCAATCTGACCTAAGCGTCACGCATCTATACCTTCATTCCTATGTCCGGTTATATAAGGGCACCAAAGCTACAGTCATTAGTTTACCAAGCATGCAGGAAGTTGTACTAGTTCTCGGTTGTCTATATATACTCTGACCTTACCAAAAAAAAAGCATGCAGGAAGTTGTATTGAAGGGTTACCGATTGCAGAAACCCGACATGGACCCCACGTAGATCATCTATCAAGCTCGACCATATTTGCTTTAAATCAATTCAAATCAGCTCGACCAAGATCAAGAAAAGTTCAGCTCTCTTGTAATTTTCCTGAGTATATGCATTTGTCTAGATGAGATTAAAACTACGAGCTGGAATTGAAAGCAAGGGCCTCGAACCAAAGCTGTGCGCATCTACATTTGAAACCAAATAAGCCAAGTATCAAACTTTGAGCGATGAAAAAATAGCCATCAATTACGCAAGGCATGACACGAATTTCAGAAACCTTTCTATTCCGCCACGGCCACTTGCTGTGGCTCAGTCAAACTGAGGGAAAGAGGGGAAGTGGGAAACTTTTATGCCTTGAGTCTTATGGGAGATAATCTATGCTCTTTAAAGCACCATTATAAGGAAAAAAAAAAGTGATAAGTCTGATGATATAAAGATAATAATTTGGAGAATCAAGTTTAGTGTAAATTATATGATTTTGAGTCTGCCATGTGTATTTGAATTGAAAACATGATATTTCTCCTAAGCTGATAAGGTTAAATTATATTTCGAGTTTGAATCTGCAAAAGAAACCGGATCCAAGTAGAAATTCCAAATCTGAATAGCTTTGCACATTACGTCAGCTTTCAACTAGTCAATATAAAAGATAATAGTTTCTAAATAATAAGAAGGAAAGTAGAACGAAGCCTCGTGACTTGATTATAAAATTCCATAAGCAACTTTATAAATAGATTATGACATGGAAATGCATGCCCCACAGTTATCCAGGGAATAAAACCTTTTTTTCCTTCTAAAGTTCTAATTCATTTTTCGCTTATCGAGTTCTTGTCATCGATTGGCCTCCAGCACATCGCTTTCTTTGTATTTAACTACATCTACTACAGGCCTGACGTGTTCTGGTTGCTATGGACGATCAAATTAGTTTGACTGAAAACCACCTTGCCATCACAATTAAGATTCCCTCGTGAATCTGAGAGAACGCAATTCCAAGAACATGAGTATCTGCGATGCTGATGACCCACGATTCCATCAAAGGAAAAGACGAACGACATTGCCCTCTTTCACTAGCAAGACAAGATGAGTCTTTGTTTATTAACTTTGCCGACTTTTGACAGCATTTGAACTGGTCCTGCATTGGCTCAACTTGATGACTATTGGAACATGATGTAATTATGCTGGCGTACGCACCTCCCATGGCCGAAGCTTCAAATTATAAAAATATAAAAAAATTTATTTACATTAGCGCTGATTGCACCATTAAGATGGCCAACGTTAAGCAAATCGTCATATCAGCGATTCTGGTTAAAATTGGTCGGAATGATTAAATTAGCAAATTGTTAAAATGTCTAGGACTAAATTAACAAGTTATCAAAATGTATAAAAATTTATTTACGTTAGTGTTGATCACATCAGTAAGATGGCCAACATTAAGCAAATCGTCATATTAGCAATTATGGTTAAAATTGGTTGGAATGATTAAATTAGCAAATTGTTAAAATATTTAGGACTGAATCCCAACTTCGTCATAGGGTGACTTACCTAGTTGCATGTGTGTGGTAGCTAGCACGTGTGGCCCCTAGGGTTTACTCCCCTAGCTGTCGGCAGGGTGCGGGGTTCCCTGGGTCATCAAAAAAAAAAATTGACAAGCTATCAAAAGATATAAAAATAAATTGACATCATTAAAAGGTTTACAATTGAATTGGGCGCCGTATAATAAGTTTAGGATTTTTTTTGGATAATTTTCCCAATACAAGATGAGTCTTTGTTTATTTAACTTCTACCCAGATTTTTTATGCCTCAATTCCGACTTTTGATAGCATATGAACCCGTCACGCAATGGCTCAGCTTGATGAATCATTACGTAATTAAGCTTACCCACGCACCTCTCCTATCTAAAGCGTGAATCCTGATCATAGAAGGTTGATCAATAAGGAGGGTTTTGCACATGCAAGACGAGACGAGTCTTTCTTTATTCAACTTCTCCCCCAAATTTAATATGCTTCATTTCTGACTTTTGACCGCATATGAAATAATCTTGCAATGGCTCAGCTCGATGATTAGTGGAATTTCAATTACGGAATTAGAAACCATTTGTGCATGAGTCCTAATCATAGAAAGTTGATCCGTAAGGAGGGTTTTCCACGTGCAAGACAAGACGAGTCTTTGTTTATTCTACTTTGACAGCATGTGAACTAGTTGGCTTGATGATTATCGGAACTTGAACTTGGATTACATAATTAAGCTCATGGTACGCACATCCCATATCTAAATCCTCAAATGTTGATCCTCAGACAATTTTATAATATCAATAGCGGTCCTAATCATAGTTTGAATTTATGAAATACTGGGAGGGACCAAGTGTATTAATGAGGTTGCATATGCTTATTAAATGCATAGGATGTTCTTGTTTAACACATTGACATGTATTGTTTCGATGAGAAATTTGATAGATATATTTAGATTTTTTAGTCAGTTTGTTTCACATAAATTTATTGATAGGAAGTAAATTGCAAAGGGCATAATTTGAAGAGGAAAAGTTCGGAAACACCCTCTCGATTTTCACATTTTTTATATAGCTTTTAGATCTGAATTTAGATTAGGCTAATTGAGTACATGAGTGTTCATTCTACGCTACATAAATAGGTCATGCTAAAAAAAAAAAAAGGTTCATGCTCCATCTGATCGATAATATATTCTCTAGGATACGCATTAGCTTATTTTTATCATTGATGTTATTTTTCGCCTCTTGCTCAAATATTCATTAGGGAAACCTGGAAGCATTTTGTGTGGGTGGTGATGTTGGTGCTCCATGTTAATAGGTGATCCAATCGGGATATGCTCTCTTTTAACTGTTTTTTTTTAATCGGTCTTTTAACTATGTTCCATATAACCATAGAGGCTTAGATTGTGTTTGGTCGTCCGGATCCAAATTGGGGTAGGATTAGATAAAGCAGGATTTAAAATCCTCCAATTATCCGCTGATTGTAAAAATATACCATCATATATTTGGTGCAACTTAAGTTAGAATTGAATATTTGAAAAAAAAACTTTGAACGCAACCTAAAATAGATTTGAAAATCTTTAAAGATCCTTCTCGTTTTAAAATCCTAAAAAATCTTTGAAGGTCAAATCTTTGATTGGCTCCTCTTGTAAGTAAGACTCAAACCTTTTCGACCATGTATCTGGGAAGTCCACATGGAGCATGATGACTCTCAATCAACACGAGTTCACATAATTCTAGGACGACCTTGTGAATAGAGGGAGGCAATTCCTGTGGGTCATAGGCTTAACCTCCATTGCAAAAGAAAGCAGCTCCTCCATCCTATGGGGTTGACTGAGGCTGGCAAGGCCACTGGTGATTCGACCTTGCCACTTGCAAAGGCCGAGCCTCGCCCAAAGACAATGAGGTTGAGCCTTGCCAATGGCCGATTGCCAGCCATCATCGAGGCCTGATGACCAGCCAAACAAAGAAGGAAAAAAATAAAATAAATATTCAAGAAATGTCCACATAAATGCTAGTCGTACCACATAGGATGACCAACAGCGATCTCCTACCAAAATTGGTTAGAATAACTAAATTAATAAATCATTAAAAGGTTTATAACTAAATTAGCAAATTATCAAAATATTTTAACTAACTTGGGCATAATTGAAAGGTTTGGGACTAATCTGGCAATTTGTCAAAATCTTTAGGTCTAAATTAAAACAATTGAAATGTTGTGGCTAAATTGGTTGCCGCATAATTAGTTTAAAACTTTTTGGATAATTTCTGTAGGCAAGATAAGTTTTTTGTTCATTCTACTTCTGCCCAGATTTTGTATGCTTCATTTTCGACTTTTGACAGTGTATGAACCCGTCACGCAATGGCTCAACTTGATGATCATTACGTAATTAAGCTCACGCAAGCACCTCTCATTTTTAAAGCTTCAAATTCTGGTCCGAGCAACAATTCTATAATCTTGATTTGAAAACATTTGTGCATGTGTCCTAGTGGCGCCACTTCATCATTTAAGGCTATATATATTAGAGCCAACTTGTAAACAAGCATCTCTTTGTTGAAATGCGACAGACGTAAACAAGCATCACATGCAATACGAGTCTTTGTCTGTTCTACTTCTCCCCAGTTTTCGTCTGCTTCATTTCTGACTTTTGAGAGCAAATGAACCGGTCATGCCATGGGCCAACTTGATGATCGTTGGAACTTGAATTACGTAACTGGAAACCATTTGCGCATGAGTCCTGATCATAGAAAGTTGATCAATGAGGAGGGTTTTCCCATGCTTTCGAAAGCAAATGAGCTAATCTTGCAATGGCTCAGCTTGATGATTATTGCGACTTGAATTATGTAAGCTTGATGAGTATTGCAACTTGAATTACGTAATTAGAAACCATTTGCACATGAATCCTAATCACAAAAGGTTGATCAATAAGGAGGGTTTTGCACATGCATGACAAGACGAGTCTTTGTTTATTCTACTTCTCCCCCAAATTTAATATGCTCATTGCCGACTTTTGACCGCATATGAACTAGTTACGCAAAGGCTCAGCTTGATGATTATTGGAACTTCAATTACGTATCTAGAAACCATTTGCGCACGAGTCCTAGTCACAGAAAGTTGATTAATAAGAAGGGTTTTGCACATGCAAGACTGAATGAGTCTTTTTTTATTCTACTTCTCCCCCCTATTTTATATGCTTCATTTCCCACTTTTGACTGCATATGAACTGGTCATGCAATGGCTTAGCTTGATGATGGGAAAACTGTCAACGGAATCTTAAACTTATTATATGGTGGTCAATTCAGTCATAAACCTTTCGATTGTGTCAATTCATTCCTAAATGTATTATATGGCGTTCAATTCAATATCACCTTTCATTTGTGCCAATTCCGTCCTAATTATTTTGACAATTTATCAATTTAATTATAAACCTTTTAATTATTTGTCAATGTAGTCCTTTAGCCAAAATTACCCGAAAGGACTATATTGGCAAATCGTTAAAAATTTTAAAACTAAATCGATAAATTATTTAAAATTTTAGAATTAAATTGGCACAGTTGAAAAGTTTAGAATTAAATTGGTCAATGTACAATTAGTTTATGACTAAATTAGCATACCTGAAAGGTTTAAAATTGACTTGGTTGCCATACAATAAATTTAGGACTTTTTAAAGCTTGATGATTATTTGAACTTGAACTTGAATTACATAATTAATTTCACAGTATGCACTTCCCATTTCTGAATTGTCAAATTCTAGTCCTGATCATAAGTTAAATTTATGAAATACTAAAAGGTACTAAGTATATTAATGAGGTTGCATATGCTTATCAAAGCTTCGTTTGTTTAGTGAAAAACGAATGATTTAAAAAATAATTTCCTAAAATTAATTATTAATATCACATGTAATAATTAGCCAATAAAAAATACTTCACTATCAATTATAATTTATATCTAAACATTTTCATGAACAACAAATTTTTTTGTTTATTTTTATAAACGACACAAGCGATCAATTTTAGAATTTTTTTTCCAATATTTATTATTCACAAACCAAAAACACCATAAATATGCATAGGATGTACTTGTTTAACACATATTGACACGTATTATTCTGATGACAAATTTGATAGATATATTTAGATTATTAAATCAGTGTTGTTTTGTATATATTTATTCATAGGGTGTAAACTGCGAAAGGCATAATTGAAAAAGGAAAAGTTCACATCAATTATACGCTTTCCGTCAAGTTAAAGCACCTTATCGATCAGGGATGCCCTCTTGAGTTTCACATTTTTTTTTTGTAGTTTTTAGTTCTGGATTTAGATTGGTTAATTGAGTATATGAATATTCATTTTACGCCACATGGATAGATCATGCTCGATAATATATTCTCTGGGATATGCATTAGCTTATGTTTATCATTAATTTTATTTTTCGCCTCTTGCACAAATATTCATTTGGGAAACCTAGAAGCATTTTTTGTGGGTGGTGATGCTGAGTGCTCCATGTTAATATTTGATCAAATCGGAGTATGCTCTCTTCAACTTTGTTTCATATGCCCATAAAGGCTGAGTGATTATTACTGTGATGAGTAAGTAACTCAATAAAATACCGACAAAACATCATCGAACCTATTGGTAATAACCTCTTGAAAAATTTACAAATTGATGGTATTATACGGTATTTGCATTAAGATTGGTACTTGATCATTTAAGGCTATTAATATTAGACCCAACTCATAAAAAATTATCTTCGTAAAAATACGAAAGACGTAGATCCTCACTTTTCTTGAGCAACTTAAAATTTAAGACTTGATAAAATATTTGTCAAATGAGTAAGTTCATATGCATTGATGCAATGTATTGGCTAGAGTCAGCCAAAAGCCTTTGTTTACTTAGTACGAGGATCTAATATAAAGATTCATTTGTCAGGAGGCGCAGTCCCATTATATCGGCTCTCAACACAGACGTTGACATAGACTTCTGGGACTAAAAAAAACACCTGCGTCCAGCGATGTCGTCGTACAAAACAAAAGCGCATATCCCTTCTGTAACAAGTAGTGTGACTCAAGCATCTTGCATCAATATGATTTTTTGGTCAGAGATAATCTATGCTCTTTAGAAGCTACGTTATGAGGAAGAAAAAGTGATAAATCAGATGATATAAAGATACTAATTGGGAGAATCAAGTTTAGTGGAATTAGTTATATGATTTTGAGTTTGCTATGTGTATTTGAATTGAAAATATAATATTTCTCCCGAGGCAATACAGTTAAATTATATCTCGAGTTTGAAAGCAAAAGAAACCGGACCCAAATAGAAATTCCAAATCCGAATAGCTCTATGTATTACATCGACTTTCAACTAGTCAATATAAAAGGTAATAGTTTCTAAATAATAAGAAGGGAAGTAAACAAAGCTTCACGATGATGTGACTCGATTATAAAATTCTGTAAGTAACTTTATAGATATATTATGACATGAAAATGCATGGTTAAGATTATGGTCGCTGCTATTTATCCTACAGTTATCCAGGGAATAAAACCTTTTTTCCTTCTAAAGTTCTATTTCGTTTTTCACTTATCGAGTTTTTGTCGTCTATTGGCCTCCAGCACATGGCTTTCTTTGTATTTAACAATATCTACTTCAGGCCTGACGTGCTCTGGTTGCTATGGACGATCAAATTAGTTTGACTGAATCCACCTTGCCGTACACGGTTAAGATTTCCTCGTGAAGAGAATATGAGAGAGTGCGATTCCAAGAACGTGATTATCTGCAACGGTGATGACCCACGATTCCATCAGAAGAAAAGACGAACGACATTGCCCTCTTTCACTAGCAAGACCAGGTGAGTCTTTGTTTATTAACATAGCCAACTTTTGACAGCATTTGAATTGGTCCTGCATTGGCTCAACTTGATGACTATTGGAACATGACGTAATTATGCTGGCGTACGCACCTCCCATGGCCAAAGCTTCAAATTCGCGTCATCTCGGAACATTGTATAATTTCGATAGCGTATATGAGAAGACATCTGCGATCTGTCCTGATCATGGGCCCAAATTTATGAATGAGGTTGCATATGCGTATTGAGTACGACGTACATGTTTGAATGTCATGACAGTATTACTGGATCTGCTTATAAATAAGAACTGAGCTTCCTTCCTTGGCCTTGCGCAGCACAAATAGTAGAGATCAGAGAGAGAAAGTGAAAGATGCAGGCTCTGAGCTCTACCGAGTTGTTCCGCAGAGACTTAACCGAGCGGCCGGTGCGTTATCTCCACTCCTTG